>WEDG01012176.1:0-23645 GCA_017591395.1 Schistocephalus solidus | reverse complement strand
ACCATTGAGCCACGGGCTCTGTTTGTTTTGGTCGGTTGTGATCGGAAATTGGATGATAAATGTGTGTGGCTCACAATCTGCTTAAGAAAGATGTATGTTCTTTTGTGACCTGAAGCTCAGACTAGAGCCTTCGCTGGCGGTCGCATATCGATGTGTACCATCTGATGAAATGAAACCGACAATAGCAAGGGAGATCGGAATGGCAATTTCTGGATTATAAGCCGTCATCAGCCAGTAATACCCAATCCCAAGTTTGGCATACCTGGGATTCACACATGCGAGATTTGGTATTTGAGTCGAACTCTCTACCATTGAGCCACGGGCTCGTTGTTTTTCGGTTTTGATCGGGAATATGATGATAATGTGGGGCTCCACGATCTGCATATGGGACGTATATGTTCCGTTTTGCCCTGGAGCTAAGACGAGAGCCCTCCAGGGCGGTCGAACAGCAACGTTAAGCATATGATGATATGGAACCGACAAAGACAAGGGAGATAATAATGGCCATTTTCGGCCTTTTAGCCGTCATCAGCCATTCATACCCAATCCCATGTGTTGCACAACTGCAATTCAAACCCTCAAACTTTGGTATTTGAGTCAAACAGTTTACAATTGAGCCACGGGTTCATGTTTTTGTCGGTTTTGATTTGGAATATGATGAAAATGTGGGGCTCACCGATCTGCTTAAGTAACATGTATGTTCCTTTGTGCCCTGGAGCTCAGACTAGAGCCCTCGAAGGCGGTCGCATAGTGACGTGTAGCATTTGATAAAATGAAACCAAAAAAGAAAAGGGAGAACGAAATGGCCATTTCTGGCTTATAAGCCCTCATAAACCAGTTATACCCAATCCCAAGTGTGGCACAACTGTGATTCGGACCCGCGATATTTTGTATTTGAGTCGAACGCTTTACCATTGAGACACGGGCTCGTTGTTTTGTCGGTTTTATACGGGAATATGATGATAATGTGGGGTTAACCAATCTGCCTAAGAAACATCTATGTTCCGTTGTGCCCTGGAGGTCAGACTAGAGCCCTTGCAGGCAGTGGCTTAGCAACGTGTAGCTTATGATGAAATGGAACTGACAAACACAAGGGTGACCGGAATGGCTATGACTGGCTTATAAGCCGTCATCAGCCGTTAATACCCAATCCTTAGTTTGCCATACCTGGGATTCAAACATTCGAGCTTTGGTATTTGAGTCGCACGCTCTACCATTGAGCCACGGGCTCGTTGTTTTTTCGGTTTTGATCGGAAATATGATGACAAAGTGGGGCTCACTGATCTGAATATGGAACGTGTATGTTCCGTTTTTCCCTGGAGTTAAGACTAGAGCCCTCACAGGCGGTTGAACAGAAACGTTTAGCATATGATGAAATGGAACGGACAAAGACAAGGGAGATAGTAATGGCCATTCCGGCTTTTGAGCTGTCATCAGCCATTCATACCCAATCCCATGTGTGGCACACCTGCGATTAAAAAACCCCTCGACCTTTAGTATTTGAGTCGAACGCTCTACAATAAAAGCCATGGGTTCTTGATTTTTGTCGGTTTTGATTTGGGAATATGATGAAAGTGTGGGGCTCACCGATCTCGCTTAAGGAACATGTATGTTCCTTTGTGCCCTGGAGCTCAGACAAGAGCCCTCGCAGGCGGTCGCATAGCGACGTGTAGCATTTGATAAAATGGAACGAAAAAAGACAAGAGAGAACGAAATGGCCATTTCTGGCTTATACGCCCTCTTCAGCCAAGTATACCCAATCCAAAGTGTGGCACAACTGTGATTCGAACCAATGACATTTTGTATTTCAGTCGAACGCTCTAATATTGAGACACGGGCTCGTTGTTTTGTCGGTTGTATACGGAAATATGATGAAAATGTGGTGCTTGTTTTGTCGGTTGTGATTGGAAATATGATGATATTGAGGGGGTCACCGATCTGCTTAAATAACATGCAGATTCCGTTTTGCCCTACAGCTCAGACTAGAGCCCTCACAGGCGGTCGCATAGTGACGCGTTGCATATGATAAAATGGAACCGATAAAGACAAAGGAGACCGGAATTGACATTTCTGGCTTATTAGCCGTCATCAGCCAGTCATACCCAATCCCAAGTGTGGCAAACGTGAAATTTGACTCAAATACCAAATGTCGTTGGTTTTATCCCAGGTGTGCCATACTTGGGATTGGGTATGACTGGCTGATGACGGCTTTTAACCTAGAAATGGCCATTTCGGTCTCCTTTGTATTTGTTGTTTCCATTTTATCATATGCATAAACCTGTGAGGGCTCTAGTCTGAGCTGCAGAGCACAACGGACCATACATGTTCCTTAAGCAGATCGGTGAGCCCCACACAATTATATATATATATATATATATATATATATATATATATATAAAAAAGTCATGTCCGAATCATCTGACTCCATGTCCTGCACTTAATAATTTCAGAAATTATTTCCTTGATATATATATATATATATATATATATATATATATATATGATGATAGTGTGGGACTTACCGATCTGCTTAAGGAACATGCATTCCATATATATATATATAGTTTAGTTAAAGCCAAAATGTATGAAACAAATTCACTGAGTGCCATCGGAAGTTTAAAAGCAGATAAGTAAGTTAAGAACGACCAAAGAAACGTCAATTCCAAGCGGTTTAAGAGATGCGTTGCCAAAGGGACTATTAATAACTCCTTCGAGGGCATCAATTAGGGCCTGAACTCAGAACGAGCCTGAAATTCTCCGTTGACAAACAAAGAATTAAGAACACCACTGCTAAATGCATTGCAGTTTCTTTAACACTGGAATAATTTTAGTAAGGTAATTTCCCTATGGCTTACAGAATATATCAGAATGAGTATCTCAGGTTGTACCGCAATTAACATATTTAAAAACTGTAATCATCTTCTTTATCCTCTTCGGAGACTGGTGAAACCGGAACTCTAAATGCTCGAGAAATGGACATCCCTGCCCCGATAGATTTTTAAAACAATTAATATCATGGGACTTCAAGATAACTAGCATCGTACGCCTGTTAAGTACTGAGCATGTGGTTAAATTTATATGAACATAGCTGGTTACATCGCTAATGCAGAGACATGTGATGCAGACGACAAAAATAACTCATAGACAATAATTCAAAAGAGTAAACGGCACTAATATTAACCAAATGATGAATATCATGTTGATATTTAAAGGGGTTTGCAGAAAATACTTAAGTTGTTTAATAGCAACAATTTGTTTCGTCTGAAGACCACATTCAAGGTATAAAATAAGTAAATGCCAGGCTTTGGTGATCGCAAAAAAGGATTTTCCAAAATCATTAACTTTCGGAAATTTTAACGGTTTAACCGAAAATTGTTAAACCAAGTGCAATTTTTCAAATTTAACTTCCATCAGGTATATCTACTTGCTTGAGTAAACAGACAGGATTTGGTACTAGTGCTTGTACTTAAGGAAACGGGCTTATAACTTACCGTTTAATAAATGATCTCCAACACGTTAGTGCCGTACTGCATGGTTTGCCGGGCTTGTCAAGTATGTTTTGAAATCAGGCATATGAAAGTATTCAGATATTGCGTAATTCATCAAGAATTGACTTCATTGTATGTGCTTCCTAGATAAAACTGAACTGAAAAGTAAGTCCATAAAAAGAAATACCTACATGTTTATAACTATGGATAAAGAAGCACGTTTGCTGTCGAGGAGTGGATTATCCTATCTCCAGGCTTCCAAATGAGTCCCAAATTATGTATAAGAATGGCTTTGTCCCAGTCGCATTCAATATCATACAAGTAAAACTTTATCTGGACCCATATAAGAACCCCATCTTATTCATTATCCTTTCTATTAACAACAATTCAACATAAGAAGCAAAGTATTTTGGCTTGTCATTCAAGTAAAAATTAATATACATTTTATATGCATTTCCATGGTAAAATAAGAGGATATATAAGTTTTCAAACTAAAGTTTTGATAGTCGTGAGGTGCCACGTATTTCAAAGCGCGAGTGGTTCTATGATTGAAGTTTATTTAAAGGTTTTCTTTGGAAATAAATGGAATTTGTTTTTACCCCCCCCCCGCATTTACTAATTTAAACAACTGTAAGCTAAAAATATTTACCGGTCAATATGTTGGTTCCTTCGTTTAATAATAATAATAATACTTTTTTTATTGTGTAAGGGAACCAAATAAACTGTTAAGCTTTTTAAATAAGTTAATTTGAGTTTTGAAGAATGGGATCCACATGAAATTGTCAGTTTTTTAAAAAAGGAAATGTAAGGATTCGTAATTTTGATATACAGACTAAACGTATCTAACTTGCTTACACCCAAACATTGTCACGCTAGTGTAAAATACTGAGGCTGCGTCCGGTCATGTTCTCCACACCCTTTGTGTTTGTTTACTGTGGTTGGCCTTTGCACCGCACCCAGACGGCTCGGCCTTTTTTGCCTTTTTCGATCAACCCCGGCTCCATGACCGGCGGTAAGTGTTAAGCAAGAAAGCAAGATAAGATAGAGAGAGCTAGGCTATATTTTGAAAGAAAAATCCCAAAACTTTTAGAAGAAAGTCATTTATTCACCGTGAAATATTTTGGGCACACAAGCCACAGAACACCGGAAGATCACAAACGAATGGCCGAAGAATGCATATATTGACATCATGAAGAATTGTCTTTGAATGCGTATCAACATATCGATTGAATCGGAGTTCATTCTAAACGGTGCCAGTTTCATGCGCTAATGACGTCATTGTTGTTTTTTTTGGTCGAAAAACAAATAGGGTTAACATTCGGTATAAACTGGGGGTGGGTGGGGGGATTGGCCAACCGACATAGATATAAGCACATTTAACTGCGAATAGGGAGCATAACAGATTGGGGCTCAATTTTCATAGCACAATTCAGAATTTCGGAATTCTCGCGGTTAGGAACAGGCTCTATTAGATGACCTCACTCCAGGGGCCGTTTTAACTTAAACCAGATGACTTTATTCAGACTAACTGCAGCCCCGAATTCACTAACTAGTCGTTTGTTTGCCGTCCTTAGATCGCAATGGTGTCAAAATACTGATTAAGTAGGATGAAACGTAAGACTTCATAACAATAAACAAATTCACATGCCCGTACCATGGCGGGTCTCGTGGCAAACGATGGTCAAACCATCCGTATATTCATCCTTCACCAGGTACTAAGTAATAAAATCGGTCTCCACGTGACATTTGTGGTCTTCTTCATCGTCATTGTCCGTTGTGGTGCAGTGCCTTCTTAACGGGTCGCATGGTAGATGCGCTGGACCAACACAAGTGCCAGATCAGGGCACAGCAGACGTTCTTCGGACCCTTGGGGGTAAGGGGCGTGGTGACACGTGTAGGTGCATGCTCACACCGCACCAGCCACCCTAGCCATTTAGGGCACTCCTACTCTATGAGATCTGATGCAGGCATATTGGTTCAGTCAGGAGCGCCTCCGGCCACGCCATTCACCTGCATCCGACCCGGTTTCAGGTCTTGTTAAATCGGTCTTGACACCCAGCACGGATTGAAAAACCGAATAAAGAGAGACAGATAGTCCAGTAGCTGCAGTGCTAGTTTACTATCGCGCAAGTAACTGCTCATACAACATCATCGAGTTTAGTTCTGACATACGTCGACTCAGCAATATGGCTTTTTTTACAGCCAAGCGACTCCATAATAATGCTAGTCTTTTGTCCTTAGGAGTGTACGTGTTACACATAGTTCAATCTAAGTGACCAGGGGAATGTTCCTTTCCGACAACTTGACCATTAGGATTTCTAAAAGAAAGACGCATTCCAGTGCACTTCGACTGACGAGGTAGGTTGATTTTGATTAATTTTCCTTTCTCCGGGAACTTCGCCAGCAAGATTTTTCATCAACAAGACATGCCCACGAGACACGAGGAAGAAGCATTTCAATGCAACAGTAGACGATGACTTGAAGAAAATCAAGGACAAATTGACGAACACCCTCCTACACCCCGACACAAGAAGGGGCCCGTGACTTAATGGTAAAGTATTACACTCAATGACTAGAGGTTGTGGGTTCAAACCTCCGGTGATCCCCACCCAGGATTTGGTATGACTAACTGATGACGGCCAATAAGCCAGATATAGAGCTACCGGTCTCCCTTGTATTTTTCGGATACGCATTACCATAGGGTTTCCCAAGTAACTATGCACCTGCCTGCGAGGGCTATAAATTGAGCTCCGGAGCAATAAAGAACACCCGTGTTCCTGTGCAAGAGCGGTCAACACCATACTTTCAGTATTCATAGTCCCAATTGCAGACCTAGAACACAACGGGCCAGTGTCTCAATTTTAGAGTGTAACAATAAATGAACAAATATCTAAGGTTCAAATCTGGGGTGATAGACACCGGGGACTAGGAATGACTGGCTAGTGACGTCTTTAAAGACGAAAATGGCCATTGCGGACTTCCTTGTATTTTTCGGATTCGAAATATCATTGTATTCCACAAGTTTCTGTGCAACGGACTGCGATGGCTCTTAAGTGATCTCCAGGGCACAACGGAACATCCATGTCCCTAAGCCAGATCAGTAAACACCTAAGTCACCGTCATAAACGAAAACTGAAAAAACAACTGGCCAGTTGCTCAATGGCAGAATGCTTCAATTAATAACCAAAAGTCGGAAGTTTGAATCTCGGGAAATACAAAACCAGGATTTGGTATGACTGGGTGATGACGGCTTATAAGCCATAAATTGCCATTCCAATCACCCTTGTATTTGTTGTTTCTGCGTATATATCCTATTTCCCAAGCTGCTATGTGACTGACTACGAGCGCTCTTAAGTGAGCTCCAGGGCAAAATGGAATATGCATGCTCTTTAACCAAATCTTTTAACAACTCACTATCATAATTCATCGTCCTGATCGAAAACCGACGAAAAAACGGGCCAGTGGCTAAATGATAGAGATTAGCACTTAATGACAAAAGTTCGCGGGTTCGAATATGGGATGAAACAAGCGGGATTGGGTTTTGTCTGGCTGAAGACGGCCAATAAGCTTGAAAGGGTCATTTCGGTCTATATCGATTTTTATCCGATAATAATTTTTATTATTTTACCGAAGTAGCTATACGACTGCCATTGGAAGCTCTCAGTTGATCTCTAGAGCACAACGGAACATCAATGGTACTTACCTAGGTCGATGAACAATTCAATACCTTTATTCATAGTCCAGATCGTAAAACCGACAAAACAACGGTCCCGTGGGTCAATACTAGAGTAAAAACATTCAAATTCAAATGTCGCGGGCTCGAATCTCGGGTGATACACATCCGGGATGGGCTATGACTGGCTAATGACGGCTGATAAGCCAGAAATTGCCATTCTAGTCTCCCTTGCTTTTGTCGGATTCAAACTATCATTATATTCCCTAAGCTGCAATGCAAATGTCTGCGAGCGCTCTTAAGTAAGCTCCAGGAATAAACGGAACATTCATGTTCCTGATCCCCATCGGTGAACACCCTTCTGTCATAATTCATACACCTTATCAAAAACTGACAAAACAACAAACCAGTGGCTTAACGGTAGTGTTAAACTCCATGACTTTCGTTACTTGGTTTGCACCTCGGTTGATACACACCCGGGATTGGGTATATCTGGCTGATGACGGCTTATGAGCCAGAAATGGTCATTTCCGTCTTATTTGTTTTAATCGGATACGCATTATCATCATTTCCATAACTCATCCAGATCGCATTTATCTGGCTCGTTTTTGATAACTCGGTCTAATATGGAAACACCGTTCTCTCCTATGAGCTCTTAACACTTCGGAATAATCTGGCTATAAATTCTGCTGTATTTCTGCTGCCTCAACTGACAGTCCTGGATAAGAGCACGGCTCATTCGCCTACCATTTTGCATCACCCAATGCTTCACCAGCGTTGTGTCCACCGGTGCCTTGTAGGACAGGCTTTGCGATAGCACACGGTTGTCGAGGCATCTATGGATGAATTCGATTTGCGGGTACGTTGAAGACACGCGAAGGGCAAATATTTACAATCAACGTACTGATTCCAGCGCTTCACGCCCGAACAAATTGCTAATTGAAGCGAAAATGCGCGTCTTTGGGAATAAATCTGAAGAAGAGGTGATTATGGGAACAATATATGTAATATACTGTTGTTTAAAAAAATCAAACAAGATACTATCGTTGTAGGTAGTTTGTGTGCGTCGCCGGACAGTGTTATGCGTTCTGAACATGCTGGCTCTTCATCTATTCAAGCGGGATGCACTGCAGAAGATGAGGGGAGTTAAATGCTGTCCTGCTGGTCAGTTCATTTTCTCCCTCGCCGCGTCCTGGGGTTGTGTCAGGATGGAATGTGTCATTGACCTCGTATGCTTTGCCCACGTTTGTTGTGCCGGACCCGTTTGTCTATTTCTCGTCGTTCGTATGCATCTCTACGTGCGCGTCTCATCGGTGGATGCTAAGTCGTTGCCAGTGTCTCCGTTCCTATAGGGTTGAAGACGCCTATCACCGTGCGCAAACAATGTTCACCTGCTTAAATGTGCATGCCTGGCCAGAGGTGCTGCTGGTTTGCGTTCTCCGCGGTTATCCCATCGAATATGTTTGTGTGTAGCATAGGTTCACTCAGGCCTGTGTTCTGGCTCGGGATATGTTTGCTTGCGACCGCGAACAGTCTGACTTCTTAGCTGCGATTGAGTAGCACTCGTGAGGCCCGGTAGGCAGCCGGGAGAATCGTACAGCAGTTAATCAGAGAAGGTTCGTTGTGCCAGGCTTCGAACTAGGATTTCGGCGTCCTGGAAAGAAAAGGTTTGTCCGGAGGCTGCACAGTGTCCCGCCACCAACAAAGGCTTGATCCATCGTTCTTACGGCCCTTCAGTGCTTACTCATGCGTGTCATTAGTCGCTTACCGGTCTCTCCAACATAGTTCACCTCACATGAACCGCACTGTCCACGTTAGAATCGCTCGAGGTAATCGCTCGGCAGTTTAATCGCCTTGGTATACACGTCGCTCACAAGCCAGCATCCTCACTTCGCACCACACTATCCCGAATAAAGGATCCCATCCCCAAAAATCAACAAACCAACGTAATTTATCGCATCCCGTGCGCAAATTGCTCTTGTGTATATATTGGGCATACGGGTCGACGCCTGGGCACACGCATTAATGAACACAAACTAGCCGTCCGCCGCCGAGACCCTTTGTCCCTCGTCTTTGCGCACGCACTCGATTGCGACCATCGATTCAATTGGGATGAAACTGAGGTCGTCGCCATGGCCAACACAAAAAGGAGCGAGGGAATTCCTCGAGGCCTGGTACTCCTGTGCGGGCAGTATCAACCGCCATGTTGACCTGGACATCCATTATGAGGGTCTACGTTTACGACTCACCGCCCCCCCGTCTAAATGCCACATCAACTACCGGCAACCCAGCCACCCAGAATCCAACTGATCCACCATCCACCCTCCCCTACAGCACCGGGACCCGCAGTTGTTCCACCTCCCCCTTCCCCTAGCTCACAATCTAACATGACTCACCTTTTACAAGCCAATGGTCTGTCGGTCCTTTCACGCCAGCCTGTCTAGTGCGACATTCTAACACTCACTTTTATTTATTTCGTCTGACGACGGGTTGGTGTGACCAGCTCGAAAAATTCACGAGTACAACTCGCATTTTTCCGAAGAACCTCTCCTCTTTTCATTATATCATCTCGGAATGCATACTATCTCTGATCTACATATATATATATATATCCCAGGTGTTCCACACTTGGGATTGGGTATGACTGGCTGATGACGGCTAATAAGCCAGAAATGGCCATTCCGGTCTCCCTTGTCTTTGTCGGTTCCACATTATCAACATATGCTACACGTCGCTATGCGACTGCCTGTGAGTACTCTAGTCTGAGTTCCAGGGCACAACGGAACATAAATGTTCCTTAAGCAGATCGGTGAGCCACACACTATCATATATATATATATATATAAGATGAGGTAGAGTGAATTCCGATATGATACAGTAAACAAAAAGGCTCGTCGGAAAATATAGTTGTTCTCGTGAATTTTTAAGTTGGTCATACCAAACCGTGGTCAGATTAAATGAACAGAGGAAAAATGATATGGTCTGATGAGCAGTTTGTGCTTCAGGAAATACAAGAACAGACAACCAAATAGGTTGTGAGGAATGCGCACTTAATTAAATATGGGCCGGTCATTGGGGCGGCGCTGTAAGGGGTCCCTGTGTTGGAGGCTAAAGGGGACAAAAATGAAATGTGACTACAGCCAGTAAACTTAATGGTCTTCGATACGGGATGGGGACTGATGTTATTGCACCGATGCTGAAAGTGTTCGTAGTTTAAATGTGGTTCGCCGTTTCAGAGGGAGGGGGTGGCGAGACAGTGAGATTCTACATGGTCCAGAAAAGATTATGCTGTGGTTATGTTGTCGGCATAAGTCAGTCAACCAGACATGCAGGCCTTCATATTGAGAGTACAGATCGACAAGTTGGTTCATGCTGGTCGTGCAAGAGTGCCACGCATCGAGGAATTCACGCACCTGCTTGGTGTTAGCCACTGCAACTACTAATGTTACGCCTAAATTGAATCGATTGTTAACCTCAAAGGCTTGCGCAGAGATGAGTGCAAAAGAGGCGCGTCGACGAATGGCTAGTTTATGTTCCGTAATACGCGTCCCAAGTCCTCGGCCGGTTTTATCAATATAAGTGCAAGATCAGTTAGCATACGGAATGCTCTTTGATAATAGAGTCGTAACTTGGGATAGTTTTTCGTGCAAGACCGATGCTGGTATGTGCGCAATGGCCATGCGTAATCGGTTTAACTATTGACCAACTTCAACATTCATGAGTAAAACTATATTTTCCGACGAGACCTTTTTCTTCACAATATCATCTCGGCATGTACTCTACCTCATCTTTTCAACATATTTTAGGCGTTAAAACGCTTAATCTTACAAGACGTTAGAAGAAAGTTGCAAAATAATCTGACGATGACTTACGAGCAGGTGACGTTTCTTCACCGCTGTCACGATCATGACATTTTACCGAAGTCTCTTCGCTGCAAGGCCACATTTTTAATGAAACTGGAAAACTTCTTGCGTGCAAATACGGATATCGAGTTTTGTGTGCAGTTATATCAGACTCCCACCTCTACTGTGTCTGAAAACATGCGTGCTGACATACAAAGCTGGGCCACTAGTTTCATTCGGCTAAATAAACACCATCAAGTCTTGCCCATCGACAAAGAAAAGGAACTTATATCTCTAAAGACAGACAATAGTTTAGTTATTGTGTCTGCTGACAAGGGTGGAAAAGTCTTGGAAAAGTCTTACTATATCAATAAAGATAATTAAGTTATCAACAATAGGGAAGCCTACATACTTCTCGCAGAGGATAAAACTAAAATGCCGGCCAAATATGTGTAGAGAAAGATCACTGAGCTCAAATGACTGCAGATGTACAAATCTCGGTGATCTCCGTATTGCACATGCATATGGCCTCCAAAAAGTGCAGAAGGTAGGTGCAATGTTGAGGATCATTATACCACATATTGCATCGCCAACTAACAACCATGCTAAAGGGTTGAACCGGGACCTGAATTTCCTCACCGCTGGATCACAATACAGCATTTAAAACCTTCAGACATTACTTCAGATGATACAAGGCCTTATTGTAATTCCTGATGAATTTATTCTAGCGTTTGACGTGGTTTCCCCGTTTTATTAAATTTAACATGAATTGATCATTGAGACTGTAACTCTGTGCCTGCAAGATAACCCCATCTAAATCACAATAAAACACGTTTAACAAATTCTAAAGGTTCTTTCTAAAGAATCACTGTCAATTCGATGGAAAGTTCTTTCAACACATTAAAGGTAAGCCAATGGAATCACCAATTTCGGGTCTACAGGCAGAAAAAGTATTGCAACAAAGAGAAGAGTAGGTTATTCGAAATGTTTCACCAACAATGTGAGTTCGATACGTATATGATACATTTGTTATCATAAATGCCTCCGAAGTGGAGCACTTGCGTCAGAGCCTGAAAAATGTTTTCCTAGCTATTGAGTTTACTCGTGAAGAGGCAACAGGAAGTATCATTTGGTTCCTCGACGTGATTATCTAAAACCTCATTGTTGAAGGCCTCGCAACGAGCGTTCACTGAAAAGGCTCTTATGCCGATACCATACTAAGCTATGATAGCAACCATACTGCCTTCCATAAAATAAGCTGCATTATCACCCTTTTCTTTTGGTTCTTTTGTTACTCAATTAACGATCATCAACGCAAAAAATAACTCACTAACCTCTATCAGTTATTCCGACTCAATTGATACCCAGTAAGTTTTGTTAATTGCTGGGTGTCTCTTACGTACGCGAAAATCGGTGACTTGCTTTACAACCGTTATCACGAAGAAATTAATAAGCCTTAACGGAAGCACCTCATCCAGCTGCTCACTTCCTGCCTCAAAACGTACTTCACCTTTGAGGGAACGGTCTTTGAACAGATTAAAAGGACTCCGATGGGTTCGTTGCTGTCTGGTTTCATTGCTGAGGCGGTCCTTGAAGGTAAAATACGCATGTCTACACAAACCACAGACCAATATTTTGTGTGCGGTATGTGGACGATACCATCGTTTTTCTCAAGGGCGAAATAGTCACCGAATTTCATACGCACCTAAACTCCATCTATCCGGACAATCAGTTTACAATAGAGGCTGAGGTTAATAGTCAAATGGCGTTCATAGATGGCCTTGTCCACCGTAAGATCGATTGCAGCCTAAGGACAACTGAATATGGAAAGGGCACGTCAAGCCCTCAGTTACCAAAGTAACCACCCATTGTGCCACAAACGTAGCTTCGTACGGACGCTTTCCTCCAGAGCGGAACCTTATTGGAGCGAGACAAGCGACATAGAAGCCAAACTGTATTATTTTCAATGAATGTTTATTTCCAACGGTTATTCTCGTAGCTTCATTGAACGCAGCAGACAACCGAGGCATACTATAAGACCAGTGATAGAACCACCGAATTTGTGACGGGCAATGCCATATGTCGAAAATGTATATGAAGATTTTGCTCGTCACTCACAACCTATGTGGATCGGCGTCACCCACAGACCTGAGGCGACAATAAAAAATCTGGTCATGAGACTGAAGGTCCCCTTGTCACGCTGCGAAATGGCGAACGTCTTCTAACGTGGACAGTGCGGTTCATGTGAGGTGAACTATGTTGGAGAGACCGGTAAGCGACTAATGACACGCATGAGTAAGCACTGAAGGGCCGTAAGAACGATGGATCAAGCCTTTGTTGGTGGCGGACACCGTGCAGCCTCCGGACAAACCTTTTTCTTTTCCAGGACGCCGAAATCCTAGTTCGAAGCCTGGCACAACGAACCTTCTCTGATTAACTGCTGTACGATTCTCCCGGCTGCCTACCGGGCCTCACGAGTGCTACTCAATCGCAGCTAAGAAGTCAGACTGTTCGCGGTCGCAAGCAAACATATCCCGAGCCAGAACACAGGCCTGAGTGAACCTATGCTACACACAAACATATTCGATGGGATAACCGCGGAGAACGCAAACCAGCAGCACCTCTGGCCAGGCATGCACATTTAAGCAGGTGAACATTGTTTGCGCACGGTGATAGGCGTCTTCAACCCTATAGGAACGGAGACACTGGCAACGACTTAGCATCCACCGATGAGACGCGCACGTAGAGATGCATACGAACGACGAGAAATAGACAAACGGGTCCGGCACAACAAACGTGGGCAAAGCATACGAGGTCAATGACACATTCCATCCTGACACAACCCCAGGACGCGGCGAGGGAGAAAATGAACTGACCAGCAGGACAGCATTTAACTCCCCTCATCTTCTGCAGTGCATCCCGCTTGAATAGATGAAGAGCCAGCATGTTCAGAACGCATAACACTGTCCGGCGACGCACACAAACTACCTACAACGATAGTATCTTGTTTGATTTTTAAACAACAGTATATTACATATATTGTTCCCATAATCACCTCTTCTTCAGATTTATTCCCAAAGACGCGCATTTTCGCTTCAATTAGCAATTTGTTCGGGCGTGAAGCGCTGGAATCAGTACGTTGATTGTAAATCTTTGCCCTTCGCGTGTCTTCAACGTACCCGCAAATCGAATTCATCCATAGATGCCTCGACAACCGTGTGCTATCGCAAAGCCTGTCCTACAAGGCACCGGTGGACACAACGCTGGTGAAGCATTGGGTGATGCAAAATGGTAGGCGAATGAGCCGTGCTCTTATCCAGGACTGTCAGTTGAGGCAGCAGAAATACAGCAGAATTTATAGCCAGATTATTCCGAAGTGTTAAGAGCTCATAGGAGAGAACGGTGTTTCCATATTAGACCGAGTTATCAAAAAACGAGCCAGATAAATGCGATCTGGATGAGTTATGGAAATGATGATAATGCGTATCCGATTAAAACAAATAAGACGGAAATGACCATTTCTGGCTCATAAGCCGTCATCAGCCAGATATACCCAATCCCGGGTGTGTATCAACCGAGGTGCAACCAAGTAACGAAAGTCATGGAGTTTAACACTACCGTTAAGCCACTGGTTTGTTGTTTTGTCAGTTTTTGATAAGGTGTATGAATTATGACAGAAGGGTGTTCACCGATGGGGATCAGGAACATGAATGTTCCGTTTATTCCTGGAGCTTACTTAAGAGCGCTCGCAGACATTTGCATTGCAGCTTAGGGAATATAATGATAGTTTGAATCCGACAAAAGCAAGGGAGACTAGAATGGCAATTTCTGGCTTATCAGCCGTCATTAGCCAGTCATAGCCCATCCCGGATGTGTATCACCCGAGATTCGAGCCCGCGACATTTGAATTTGAATGTTTTACTCTAGTATTGACCCACGGGACCGTTGTTTTGTCGGTTTACGATCTGGACTATGAATAAAGGTATTGAATTGTTCATCGACCTAGGTAAGTACCATTGATGTTCCGTTGTGCTCTAGAGATCAACTGAGAGCTTCCAATGGCAGTCGTATAGCTACTTCGGTAAAATAATAAAAATTATTATCGGATAAAATCGATATAGACCGAAATGACCCTTTCAAGCTTATTGGCCGTCTTCAGCCAGACAAAACCCAATCCCGCTTGTTTCATCCCATATTCGAACCCGCGAACTTTTGTCATTAAGTGCTAATCTCTATCATTTAGCCACTGGCCCGTTTTTTCGTCGGTTTTCGATCAGGACGATGAATTATGATAGTGAGTTGTTAAAAGATTTGGTTAAAGAGCATGCATATTCCATTTTGCCCTGGAGCTCACTTAAGAGCGCTCGTAGTCAGTCACATAGCAGCTTGGGAAATAGGATATATACGCAGAAACAACAAATACAAGGGTGATTGAATGGCAATTTATGGCTTATAAGCCGTCATCACCCAGTCATACCAAATCCTGGTTTTGTATTTCCCGAGATTCAAACTTCCGACTTTTTGGTTATTAATTGAAGCATTCTGCCATTGAGCAACTGGCCAGTTGTTTTTCAGTTTTTCGTTTATGACGGTGACTTAGGTGTTTACTGATCTGGCTTAGGGACATGGATGTTCCGTTGTGCCCTGGAGATCACTTAAGAGCCATCGCAGTCCGTTGCACAGAAACTTGTGGAATACAATGATATTTCGAATCCGAAAAATACAAGGAAGTCCGCAATGGCCATTTTCGTCTTTAAAGACGTCACTAGCCAGTCATTCCTAGTCCCGGTGTCTATCACCCCAGATTTGAACCTTAGATATTTGTTCATTTATTGTTACACTCTAAAATTGAGACACTGGCCCGTTGTGTTCTAGGTCTGCAATTGGGACTATGAATACTGAAAGTATGGTGTTGACCGCTCTTGCACAGGAACACGGGTGTTCTTTATTGCTCCGGAGCTCAATTTATAGCCCTCGCAGGCAGGTGCATAGTTACTTGGGAAACCCTATGGTAATGCGTATCCGAAAAATACAAGGGAGACCGGTAGCTCTATATCTGGCTTATTGGCCGTCATCAGTTAGTCATACCAAATCCTGGGTGGGGATCACCGGAGGTTTGAACCCACAACCTCTAGTCATTGAGTGTAATACTTTACCATTAAGTCACGGGCCCCTTCTTGTGTCGGGGTGTAGGAGGGGTGTTCGTCAATTTGTCCTTGATTTTCTTCAAGTCATCGTCTACTGTTGCATTGAAATGCTTCTTCCTCGTGTCTCGTGGGCATGTCTTGTTGATGAAAATCTTGCTGGCGAAGTTCCCGGAGAAAGGAAAATTAATCAAAATCAACCTACCTCGTCAGTCGAAGTGCACTGGAATGCGTCTTTCTTTTAGAAATCCTAATGGTCAAGTTGTCGGAAAGGAACATTCCCCTGGTCACTTAGATTGAACTATGTGTAACACGTACACTCCTAAGGACAAAAGACTAGCATTATTATGGAGTCGCTTGGCTGTAAAAAAAGCCATATTGCTGAGTCGACGTATGTCAGAACTAAACTCGCTGATGTTGTATGAGCGGTTACTTGCGCGATAGTAAACTAGCACTGCAGCTACTGGACTATCTGTCTCTCTTTATTCGGTTTTTCAATCCGTGCTGGGTGTCAAGACCGATTTAACAAGACCTGAAACCGGGTCGGATGCAGGTGAATGGCGTGGCCGGAGGCGCTCCTGACTGAACCAATATGCCTGCATCAGATCTCATAGAGTAGGAGTGCCCTAAATGGCTAGGGTGGCTGGTGCGGTGTGAGCATGCACCTACACGTGTCACCACGCCCCTTACCCCCAAGGGTCCGAAGAACGTCTGCTGTGCCCTGATCTGGCACTTGTGTTGGTCCAGCGCATCTACCATGCGACCCGTTAAGAAGGCACTGCACCACAACGGACAATGACGATGAAGAAGATCACAAATGACACGTGGAGACCGATTTTATTACTTAGTACCTGGTGAAGGATGAATATACGGATGGTTTGACCATCGTTTGCCACGAGACCCGCCATGGTACGGGCATGTGAATTTGTTTATTGTTATGCAGTCTTACGTTTCATCCTACTTAATCAGTATTTTGACACCATTGCGTTCTAAGGACGGCAAACAAACGACTAGTTAGTGAATTCGGGGCTGCAGTTAGTCTGAATAAAGTCATCTGGTTTAAGTTAAAACGGCCCCTGGAGTGAGGTCATCTAATAGAGCCTGTTCCTAACCGCGAGAATTCCGAAATTCTGAATTGTGCTATGAAAATTGAGCCCCAATCTGTTATGCTCCCTATTCGCAGTTAAATGTGCTTATATCTATGTCGGTTGGCCTATTCCCCCACCCACCCCCAGTTTATACCGAATGTCAACCCTATTTGTTTTTCGACCAAAAAAAACAACAATGAAGTCATTAGCGCATGAAACTGGCACCGTTTAGAATGAACTCCGATTCAATCGATATGTTGATACGCATTCAAAGACAATTCTTCATGATGTCAATATATGCATTCTTCGGCCATTCGTTTGTGATCTTCCGGTGTTCTGTGGCTTGTGTGCCCAAAATATTTCACGGTGAATGGATGACTTTCTTCTAAAAGTTTTGGGATTTTTCTTTCAAAATATAGCCTAGCTCTCTCTATCTTATCTTGCTTTCTTGCTTAACACTTACCGCCGGTCATGGAGCCGTGGTGGATCGATAATGGCAAAAAAGGCCAAGCCGTCTGGGTGCGGTGCAAATGCCAACCACAGTAAACAAACACAAAGGCTGTGGAGAACATGATCGGACGCAGCCTCAGTATTTTACACTAGCGTGACAATGTTTGGGTGTAAGCAAGTTAGATACGTTTAGTCTGTATATCAAAATTACGAATCCTTACATTTTCTTTTTTAAAAAAACTGACAATTTCATGTGGATCCCATTCTTCAAAACTCAAATTAACTTATTTAAAAAGCTTAACAGTTTATTTGGTTCCCTTACACAATAAAAAAAGTATTATTATTATTATTATTATTATTATTAAACGAAGGAACCAACAGATTGACCGGTAAATATTTTTAGCTTACAGTTGTTTAAATTAGTAAATGCGGGGGGGGGGTTAAAAACAAATTCCTTTTATTTCCAAAGAAAACCTTTAAATATACTTCAATCATAGAACCACTCGCGCTTTGAAATACGCGGCACCTCACGACTATGAAAACTTTAGTTTAAAAACTTATGTTTCCTCTTATTTTACCATGGAAATGCATATAACATGTATATTAATTATTACTTGAATGACAAGCCAAAATACTTTGCTTCTTATGTTGAATTGTTGTAAATAGAAAGGATAATAAATAAGATGGGGTTCTTATATGGGTACAGATAAAGTTTTACTGGTATGATATTGAATGCGACTGGGACAAAGCCATTCTTTTACATAATTTGGGACTCATTTGGAAGCCTGGAGATAGGATAATCCACTCCTCGACAGCAAACGTGCTTCTTTATCCATAGTAATAAACACGTAGGTATTTCTTTTTATGGACTTACTTTTCAGTTCAGTTTTATCCAGGAAGCACATACAATGAAGTCAATTCTTGATGATTTACGCAATATCTGAATACTTTCATATGCCTGATTTCAAAACATACTTGACAAGCCCGGCAAACCATGCCGTACGGCACTAACGTGTTGGAGATCATTTATTAAACGGTAAGTTATAAGCCCGTTTCCTTTAGTACAAGCACTAGTACCAAATCCTGTCTGTTTACTCAAGCAAGTAGATATACCTGATGGAAGTTCAATTTGAAAGGTTGCATTTGGTTTAACAATTTTCGGTTAAACCGTTAAAATTTCCGAAAAAGTTAAGGATTTTGGAAAAACCTTTTTTGCGATCACCATAGCCTGGCATTTACTTATTTTATACCTTTAATGTGGTCTTCAGACGAAACAAATTTTTGCTATTAAACAACTTAAGTATTTCCTGCAAACCCCTTTAAATATCAACATGATATTCATCATTTGGTGAATATTGGTGCCGTTTACTCTTTTGAATTATTGTCTATGAGTTATTTTTTGTCGTCTGCATCACATGTCTCTGCATTAGCGATGTAATCAGCTATGTACATATAAATTTAACCACATGCTCAGGTCTTAACAGGCGTACGATGCTAGTTATCTTGAAGTCCCATGATATTAATTGTTTTAAAAATCTATCGGGGCAGGGATGTCCATTTCTCGAGCATTTAGAGTTCAGGTTTCACCAGTCTCCGAAGAGGATAAAGAAGATGATTACAGTTTTTAAATATGTTAATTGCTGGACAACCTGAGTTACTCATTCTGATTTATTCTGTAAGCCATAGGGAAATTACCTTACTAAAATTATTCCATTTTTTAAGAAACTGCAATACATTTAGCAGTGGTGTTCTTAATTCTTTGTTTGTCAACGGAGAATTTCAGGCTAGTTCTGAGTTCAGGCCCTAATTGATGCCCTCGAAGGAGTTATTAATAGTCCCTTTGGCAACGCATCTCTTAAACCGCTTGGAATTGACGTTTCTTTGGTCGTTCTTAACTTACTTATCTGCTTTTAAACTTCCGATGGCACTCAGTGAATTTGTTTCATACATTTTGGCTTTAACTAAACTATATATATATATATATGGAATGCATGTTCCTTAAGCAGATCGGTGAGTCCCACACTATCATCATATATATATATATAAATATATATATATATATATATATATATATATATATATATAAAGGAAATAATTTCTGAAATTATTAAGTGCAGGACATGGAGTCAGATGATTCGGACATGACTTTATATATATATATATATATATAATTGTGTGGGGCTCACCGATCTGCTTAAGGAACATGTATGGTCCGTTGTGCTCTGCAGCTCAGACTAGAGCCCTCACAGGTTTATGCATATGATAAAATGGAAACAACAAATACAAAGGAGACCGAAATGGCCATTTCTAGGTTAAAAGCCGTCATCAGCCAGTCATACCCAATCCCAAGTATGGCACACCTGGGATAAAACCAACGACATTTGGTATTTGAGTCGAATTTCACGTTTGCCACACTTGGGATTGGGTATGACTGGCTGATGACGGCTAATAAGCCAGAAATGGCCATTCCGGTCTCCCTTGTCTTTGTCGGTTCAATTTAATCGTATCTTACACGTCGATATGCGACCGCCTGCAAGGGCGCTCGTCTGAGCTCCAGGGCACAACGAAAGATACATGTTCCTTAAGCAGATCGGGAGCAACACACTACCATCATATTACTGATCACAAACGACCAAAACAACGAGCCCATGGCTCAATGGTAGAGCGTTTGACTAAAAAACCAATCAACGCGGGTTCGAATTTCAGGTGTGAAACACTTGGGATTGGGTATGACTGGCTGATGACGGCTCCTTAGCCAGAAATGGCCATTCCGGTCTCCCTTTTCTTTTTCTCTTCCATTTTATCAAATGCAATAATAGCTATGCGACCGATAGCGAGGACTCTAGTCTGAGCTCCAGGGCACAAAAGAACATAAATGTTCCTTAAGCAGATTGGTTAACCCCACATTATCATCATATTCCCGTATACAACCGACAAAACAACGAGCCCGTGTCTCAATGGTAGAGCGTTCGACTCAAATACAAAATGTCGCGGGTTCAAATCACAGTTCTGCCACACTTGGGATTGGGTGTAACTGGCTGATGACGGCTTATAAGCCAGAAATGGTCATTTCAGTCTAAATCGTCTTTTTCTGTTCCATTTTATCAAATGCGACACGTCGCTATGCGACCGCCTGCGACGGCTCTAGTCTGAGCTCAAGGGCACAAAGGAGCATACATGTTCCTGAAGCAGATTGGTAAGCCCCACATTATCATCATATTTCCATAAACATCCGACTAAACAACGAGCCCGTGTCTCAATGTTAGAGAGTTCAACTCAAATACAAAATGTCGCGGGTTCGAATCACAGTTGTGCCACACTTGGGAATGAGTATAACTGGCTGATGACGGCTTATAAATATGAAATGGCTATTTTGTTCTGCATTGTATTTTTTGGTTCCATTTAATCAAATGCGACACGTCGCTATGCGACCGCCTGCGAGGGAGCTCTAGTCTGAGCTCCAGGGCACAAAAGGAACATACATGTTCCTTAAGCGAGATCGGTAAGCCCCACATTATCATCATATTTCCGTATTCAACCGACAAAACAACGAGCCCGTGTCTCAATGGTAGAGCGTTCGACTCAAATACAAAATGTCGCGGGTTCGAATCACAGTTCTGCCACACTTGGGATTGGGTGTAACTGGCTGATGATGGCTTATAAGCCAGAAATGGCCATTTCGTCCTAAATCGTCTTTTTTGGTTCCATTTTATCAAATGCGACACGTCGCTATGCGACCGCCTGCGAGGGCTCTAGTCTGAGCTCCAGGGTACAAAGGAACATACATGTTCCTTTAGCAGATCGGTAAGCCCCACATTATCATCATAATTCCGTATTCAACCGACAAAACAACGAGCCCGTGCCTCAATGGTAGAGCGTTCGACTCAAATCCAAAATGTCGTATGTTCGAATCACAGTTGTGCCACACTAAGGATTAGGAATAACCGGCTGATGACGGCTAAAAGGCCGGAAATGGCCATTACTATCTCCCTTGTCTTTGTCGGTTCCATTTCATCATATGCTCAACGTTTCTGTTCAACCGCCTGTGAGGGCTCTAGTCTTAGCTTCAGGGCTAAACTGAACATACAAGTCCCATATGCAGATCGGTAAGCCCAACATTATCATCATATTTCCGATCAAAACCAAAAAAACAACGAGCCCGTTGCTCAAAGGTAGAGAGTTCGACTCAAAAACCAAAGCTCGCATGTTTGAATCCCAGGTATGCCAAACTTTGATTGGGTATTACTGGCTGATGACGGCTAATAAGCCAGAAATAGGCATTCCGGTCTCCCTTGTCTTTGTCGTTTCTATTTCTTTATATGCTTCACGTTGCTATGCCAAGGCCTGCGAGGGCTCTAGTCGGACCTCCAGGGCACAATGCAACATACATATTTCTTAAGCAGATTGGAAAACCCCACATTTTCATCATATTTCCGTATACAACCGACAAAACAACGAGCCCGTGTCTCAATGGTAAAGCGTTCGACTCAAATACAAAATGTCGCGGGTTTGAATCACAGTTGTGCCACACTTGGGATTGGGTATGACAGACTGAGGATGGCTTATAAGCCAGAAATGGCCATTTTGTTCTCCATTGTCTTTTTAGTTCCATTTTACCAAATGCGACACGTTGCTATGCGAACGCCTGCGAGGGCTCTAGTCTGAGCACCAGGGCACAAAGGAACATACATGTTCCTTAAGCAGATCGGTGAGCCTCACACTTTTATCATATTCCAAATCAAAACCGACAAAAAACGAACCCATGGCTCAATTGTAGAGCATTCGACTCAAATTCCAAAGTTTGAAGGGTTTGAATTGCAGGTGTGCCACACATTGGGATTGGGTATGAATGGCTGATGACGGCTCAAAGGCCGGAAATGGCCATTACTATCTCCCTTGTCTTTGTCGGTTTCATTTCATCATATGCTTAACGTTGCTGTTTGACCGCCTGTGAAGGCTCTAGTCTTAGCTGCAGGGCAAAACGGAACATACACGTTCCATATGCAGATCGGTGAGCCCCACATTATCATCATATTTCCGATCAAAACCGAAAAAACAACGAGCCCGTGGCTCAATGGTAGAGCGTTTCGACTCAAATACCAAAGCTCGCATGTTTGAATCCCAGGTATGCCAAACTTGGGATTGGGTATAACTGGTTGATGGCGGCTAATAAGCCAGAAATAGCCATTCCGGTTTACCTTGTCTTTGTCGGTTCCTTTTTATCATATGCTACACTTTGCTATGCCAAGGCCTGCGAGGGCTCAAGTCTGAACTCCAGGGCACAATGCAACATACATATTTCTTAAGCAGATTGGAAAACCCCACATTTTCATCATATTCCCGTATACAACCGACAAAACAACGAGCCCGTTTCTCAATGGTAAAGCGTTCGACTCAAATACAAAATTTCGCGGGTTCGAATCACAGTTTTGCCACACTTGGGATTGGGTGTAACTGGCTGATGACGGCTTATAAGCCAGTTATGGCAATTTCGTTCTCCATTGTCTTTTTTGGTTCCATTTTATCAAATGCGACACGTTGCTATGCGACCGCTTGCAATGGCTCTAGTCTTAGCTCCAGGGCACAAAGAAACATACATGTTCCTTAAGCAGATCTGTAAGCCCCACATTATCATCATATTTCCGTATACAACTGACAAAACAACGAGCCCGTGTCTCAACTTAAGAGCGTTCGACACAATTACAAATGTCGCGGGTTCGAATCACAGTTGTGTCACACTTGGGATTTGGTATAACATGCTGATGACGGCTTATAAGCCAGAAATGGTCATTTATTTTCTCTTTTCTTTTTTGGTTCCATTTCATCAAATGCAACACGTCGCTATGAGACCGCCTGCGAGTGCTCTTGTCTGAGCTCCAGGGCACAAAGGAACATACATGTTCCTTAAGCCGATCGGTAAGCCCCACACTTTCATCATATTCTAAATCAAAATTGACAAA
>WEDG01012169.1:0-39142 GCA_017591395.1 Schistocephalus solidus | reverse complement strand
AGTGAGTGTAACGCACTTGTTTGACTTGTTTATGTACCTCACTGCACAAGGCCTATGACGTACTGATGATCGGTAACGACCGTGAAACAGCTGTCTGCGCCTTGCCTGTTGCACCCTTTGCAACATATCTGTGCTTTATATTTGGTATGTGTCCTATGACACAACGTTCGTTTATCGCCGGTAGCTAGCTGGAGGCCAGGCGGACAAATGGGATCGAGTGAGATCCTAATTACATCATTGAGTGTTATAAACTTGTTTAACTTGTTTATGTACCTCACTGCACATGGCATATGACGTACTGATGATCGGTAACGACCACGAAACAGCTGTCTGCGCCTTGACTGTTGCAAGCTCTGCAACATATATGTGCTCTATATGTGATATGTGTCCTATGACAAAACGTTCGTTTATCGCCGGTAGCTAGCAAGCGGTCAGGCGGACAAATGGGATCGAGTGAGATCCTTACCACATCAGTGAGTGTTACGCACTTGTTTTTTACTTGTTTATGTTGCCTCACTGCACAACGCATATGAAGTACTGATGATCGGTAACGACCGTGAAACAGCTGTCTGCGCCTTGACTGTTGCAAGCTCTGCAACATATATGTGCTCTATATGTGATATGTGTCCTATGACAAAACGTTCGCTTATCGCCTGTAGCTAGCTGGCGGTCAGGCGGACAAAGAGAACGAGTGAGATCCTTACCACATCAGTGAGTGGTTCGCATTTTTTTTACTTGTTTATGTTCCTCACTGCACAACGCATATGAAGTACTGATGATCGGTAACGACCGTGAAACAGCTGTCTGCGCCTTGCCTGTTGCACCCTTTGCAACATATCATGTGCTTTATATGTGGTATGTGTCCTATGACACAACGTTCGTTTATCGCCGGTAGCTAGCAAGCGGGTGGGCGGACAAATGGGATCGAGTGAGATCCTAACCACATCATTGAGTGTTACGCACTTGTTTGCCTCTTTTATGTACCTCACTGCACAAGGCATATGACGTACTGATGATCGGTAACGACCGTGAAACAGCTGTCTGCGCCTTGACTGTTTCAACCTCTGCAACATATATGTGCTGTATATGTGATATATGTCCTATGACAAAACGTTCGATTATCGCCTGTAGCTAGCTGGCGCTTAGGCGGACAAAGGGAACGAGTAAGATCCTTACCACATCAGTGAGTGGTACGCATTTTTTTGACTTGTTTATGTTCCTCACTGCACAACGCATATGAAGTACTGATGATCGGTTACGACCGTGAAACAGCTGTCTGCGCCTTGACTGTTGCACCCTTTGCAACATATCAGTGCTTTATATGTGGTATGTGTCCTATGACACAACGTTCGTTTATCGCCGGTAGCTAGCAAGCGGGTGGGAGGACAAATGGGATCGAATGAGATCCTAACCACATCATTGAGTGTTACGCACTTGTTTGCCTCTTTTATGTACCTCACTGCACAAGGCATCTGACGTACTGATGATCGGTAACGACCGTGAAACAGCTGTCTGCGCCTTGCCTGTCGCACCCTTTGCAACATATCTGTGCTTTATATTTGATATGTGTCCTATGACACAACGTTCGTTTATCGCCGGTAGCTAGCTGGCGGGCAGGCGGACAAATGGGATCGAGTGATATCCTAGCCACATCAGTGAGTGTTACGCACTTGTTAAACTTGTTTATGTACCTCACTGAACAAGGAATATGACGTACTGATGATCGATAACGACCGTGAAACAGATGTTTGCGCCTTGCCTGTTGCACCCTTTGCAACATATCTGTGCTTTATATGTGTTTTGTGTCCTATGACACAACGTTCTTTTATCGCCGGTTGCTAGCAAGCGGTTGGGCGGACCAATGGGATCGTTTGAGATACTAACCACATCATTGAGTGTTACGCACTTGTTTGCCTCTTTTATTTTCCTCACTGCACAAGGCCTATGACGTACTGATGATCGGTAACGACCGTGAAACAGCTGTCTTATATAAAGCAATAAGATCTCATTTCCAATGACCAAAAAATGAGTGCAGTACACTTTTCAAGAGCATTTTAATTTGCAGGCTAGAAACATATTTGATTTAGCATATTGACAGCTGACCTTAAACCAAAATGGCTATTTCTGACTTATTAGCCTTAATCAGCCAGTTATACTCGATCCCGGGCTTTGAGTATCCATGATTCGATCACACGACCTGTGGTCATTGAGTGATACAATCTAACATTGACCCGCGGGTCCGTTGTTTTTTCGGTTTGCGATCGGGCCTTTTCATTATAATAGAAAGCTATTCACCGATATGTCTTAGGAACATGGATGTTTTGTATTCCCCTGGTGCTCACTTTAGAGCCTTCGCTGGCAGAAACTTAGCAACTTGGGGAATATAATGAAAAGGTGAAGCCGACAAGGAAAAGGGAGAGCAGAATGACAATTTCGTTTTTATTTGCCAACATCAGCTATTCAAACCCAATCCCGGGTATTGATCAACCAGGATTCGAACCCCCCTTCCATTGATCATTCAGTTTTAAACACAACCATTTAGAAACGGGACTGTTGTTTTGTCAATTTGCGATTTAAAATTACAGTTATGATATAAAGTTAAACACCGATCTGCCTAAGGAAACGTGTTGTTCCGTAATCCCCTGTTGCTAACCGTAGAGCCTTCGCAGGCTGTCACATAGCAACTTGGCGAATATAATGAAAAGGTGGAGCCGACACTATCCCGGGTGTTGATCACCCAGGATTCCAACTCACCTTTCCTTGGTCATTGAATGTAAAAAACTTCTATTTAGGCCCGGGAAAGTGGTTTGGTCAGTTTGCGATCCGGACTTTTAGTTATGATAGAAAGTTATTAACCGATCCGTCTAAGAATCATTTATGTTTCTTTAGACCCTGGAGCTCACTTTAAAGCCCTCGCGGGCAGTCGCATAGCAACTTGGGGAAAATGATGATACTTCGGAACCAAAAAAGCCTAGGGAGACCAGAATAACCATTTCTGGCTTATTTGTTACCATCAGCCATTCATATCCAATACCGGGTTTTGATCAACCAGGATTTGAAACCGTTTCCATTGGTCATTGAGTGTTACGTTATTTCCTGTAACTACGGCCTCTTTGATTTCTCGCTTTGCAATAAGAACTATAAATTATGATGGTAAGTTGTTCACCGATCTCTCTTAGGAACCGAAATGTTCTGTCGTCACCTAGTGCTCACTCTAGAGCTCTTGCAGGCAGTCGCATGGCAACTTGGGAAATATAATGAACATCTGAAACTGATAAAGACAAGGGATAACGGAATGTTCATTTCTGGCTTATAAGCAGTAATCAGCCAGTCTTAGCCAATCCAGGGCATGTACATTCAAAAAAAAAAATTACGAATAATTTAAAAAGGAAGACTTAACGATCCTTGCAACAATCTTCATACTTAATTGTCGGTCAAGCGCGCAAACCGCCGGATACATTCGACAGTTAAACATTATAAGAACATGTTTTGTTTGCAGAGTTTAAACAAACTGTAGGCCAGATAAAGTTCCCACTTACCTGTATACCTTTACTTTCATAACGCAAAAGGGTTGATGGACCATAAGAATGCTTGACGATCGACGAACTTTAATTCTAATGGGTTTTTAACCTTCAGGATTTAAGTTAGCCAAAAGGTTACTGTGAATTCAACAAAAAACAGTGGGATCCTGAAAGAAGTATAAAACGTGTTTTTAAAACAAAAAAACGTATTTTCAGAAAACGAAAAACAGTGGACACAATTATTAATGCAATTTTTCCTTGCTCTCTAGTTTATTCAACTCCAGCAATTAAAACCTTTTATCAGGAATGTGGTTTTTATCTTTATTGATTGCTTCTGTTGGAACCAGTCGACTCCCCTCATCTGGTTTTACTCCACAATCACTTATCAAGTGTATTTAAAACCGCTAACAATAATTCAGAAAAATGATTCATGTTTTCCGATGCAACTGTACCTACCTCTACAGGTACATTAACGTCTAAAGTGCAATACGCCAAGGCCGTCTATAAAACACCACCAGTCCAGCTCAGCACAATACGTTTCAGCAGTGAGACGTAAGGACCTTTATGCATGAAAAATGATTCGTTGACGGAGTAGCTATGGGCTGACCCCTGATACACTTCTTCCGAATATTTTCATGGGCAAGCTAGAAGCTTTACTGACCGCAATTTTGTTTCTCATCCTCCCCACCCACCCGGACAACACGTAAAATTTGATCTACTTACCCGCAAATTTGATTTAATAACACAGTGATATACATGTAAAGGCCTGATGAGAATTCATGAAAAGCAAACGTTATCTCATATTAACTTTTGAATTGTTCAATGGAGATGTTCACTACACTCAGGACAAGGTAGATTGAAATGTCACTTTCGAGGCTTATAAGCCGTCGTCAGCAAACTATACCCAAACCCAGGCACTGCAGCGCACGAAGCACAAACTCGCAAACTGTTGGCAGATTTTGCAACGCTTTTAAACCACTGCTCCACGAGCTCGTATTGTTTTTACGGTGTCGATCGGTAAAAGTTTAAACATTGCAGTTTGGCGTTCAACGATCGGTTTAAGGAATCTTTCGCCCTATTTTTCCTTAAGGTTAACTCTCGAGCCCCATCAGAAGCCACATAATGGCTAGTGATATAGGCAGAATGAAATCCCAACAAAAGACAAGGTGTACTGAAAAGGGCAATTTCTGATTTATAAAGGCGTCTTTAGCCAGCCATACCCAACCAGAAGAGGCTGCGATGTTTTCGAGTAAACTCGCGACCCATTGGGCAGAAGTGCAACGCTTTACCCACTGTGCACGAGCTGATATTTTTGCCGGTTTAACGTGAATATAAAACAATTGTAGTGTGGCGCTTATACATCGGTTTAAGGATTCTCTCGTCCCGTTGTAGTGGGTTATTTCTCGAGCCGATCAACAGCCACAAAATGGCAAGTGATATAGGCAGAATAATATTAACAACAAATACACAGGGATCCTGGAATGGCGATTTCTGACTCATTAGGCGTCTTCAGCAAGTCATACCCAATCACTTGTCCTGTGGTGCCCTAGGCTCGAAACCCCGACCTGTTGGGCAATAGTCCTATGCCCTACCCCACTGCGCACACGAGCTCATATTTTTGCATGTTTCGATCGCGAATAGAAAAACAATGTTACTTGCCAGGCGCACACCGATCGGTTACAGAAAGCATTCGTCCCGTTGAGCCTTCTGGTTTACTTTCAAGCCCCGCAAGCAGCCACAGAGCAGGATATGTTTCAAGACAGAATAATATTACTGACACAGATAAGGATGACTTGCGTCCATAACGATTAATAAGCCATCATTAGCCAGCCATACCCAACCCTAATTTGCGAGCCGAGGCTGGAACGCACGACATGTTGTGCAGAAGTGCAGCTTTCTACCCACTGGTCCACGAGCTCGTATGTTTTCCAGGTTTCGATCGCGAACATAAACAATGGTAGTTGAGCGCTCATCAATCGGTAACAGAGCTCATTCGTTCCATAGTACCGGGGTTTTGCCCTCGAGCTCCGCCAGCAGCTGCAGGAAGCTATGTTATAGGAAGAATGCTATAAGCAAAGCCATATCAACCCCAGGCACTCGCCGCTCTCAATGCTGGAACTCGCGACATTATGGGGCAGAGATCGAACGCTTCTACACTCTTGCGCCAAGAGCTTGTTGTTTTGCCGTATTCGATCGGAAATATTAACACTGTTTGTTAGGGTGCTAACAATCGGTTCAAGTGCTCTCTCCTCCTGCATTGGGTAACCTCTAGAGCCCCGTCACCAGTAACAGAAGCTAGTTATATATGCAGGAAATGATATTACTGGACAAAGATAGCAAACGTGGATGGCAATTTCTAATTATTAAGCGTCAAAAACCAGTCATACTAATATCACCAGGCGCTGGTGTGCTCGAGGCTCAGACTCCGCGACCGCATGGGCAGGAGTCGAACGCTCTACCTACTGCGCTACACGCTCATTGTCTTTGCGTGTTCTAATCGGGAATATTCGCAAAGCTTTGCTGGGTGCTCACCGATCGAGGACAGATTTACTTATCCCGTCGTCGCGGTTAACTCTCGAGCCCACCTCAGCAGCCAGAGAGCTGCTATTGATAAAGCGACGATGATATAACGGCACAGACAGATGACCGCTCAGGGATGGCCATTTCTTACGATAATAAGCCGTCACTCAGCCGCGGCCATATCAAACTCCAGGCGCTCCATGCGCCCGATGGCATCTCAGAACTTGGCGACCTGTTGGGTAAAAGGTCCAACGCCTCTACGCGCATCCGTGCCCACCAGCATGCTGTTTTGCTGCTACTTCACGCTGGAAGCCATTAAAATTTGAAGTTGGGTGCTCACGCCTACGTCTGGTTACAGGACTCCACTCGTCTCTACTATTTCCGCCATCGCGACTGAAGATTGGTCATTAGCAGTTGCCATACCCAAAACGGAAGGTGCTACGCCACAGGGCAATGCTAGCAGAAGTCGGGCAACGCTCTTTCCCCGACCACAGGTGCTTCGGGTGCCCGATGTCCAAAATTCGCGACATATTGCAGAAGTCCAGTAGCTACCACGCTACGCCCACGGAGCCCTGTTTCTGCTCGGTATCGATAGGAGATAACAACGACCAATGGTTGCACTCGCCGATAGGTTAAAGGACTCGCTCTATATCCCATTTGTGCGCCTAAGAATTAACGCTCGACCCCACCAGCAGCTCCCAAGCAGGTATTGAGACCGTGGAAGAAGCAATGTTACATAACGCTGATGGCGGAGGACTGGAAGAGGCTATCTGGTTTATTTGCCGTCATCAGCCAGCCATACCCAAAGTAACGTGCTGCTGCGCGAGGCTCGAATAAACGAACTGTCAGGACCAAAATCAGCGGTCCAAAGACAGAATAAACAAACTTGTCCTCCTCTGACAAGGCTCACAAACCTTTACGAACCACGGCTCCCATATACCTGATACAAATATTGATTAAACTATGCCTTCAAGACTGCGTTCTTAACATCCAAAGGTGACTACTTTGATTAAGCATGCAATAACAATAAATTGAACATGAGAGGAGTTTATCTTCGCAAATATCATGCTGACTACAGGGCTATGCTGAGACAGTCGGAAGAGCATTTGTTCTCGAAAAGAGCAGCTCGAAGCACAGAGAATAATCTTTGTCTTGATATGTTGTTAAATAAGAATTCACTCGCGGGGTAGTGAAATCAAAGTGATGATTTACACGTGCATACGTCAAACGTGCTTTGTCACACCTTTATGTACGACTCCTTCTACCAAAGTCGACGGAACTTCGTACAGCCACAAATAAAATCTACATTCTAGCTTTGAAGACCAAGGCGGCAGAAGATGAAATAAACGTACCAAAAGCCTTAAAAGGTGAGCAAACAAAATGCTCTCGCACGGGGCTCTGGCATATGAACCATGGTTATCTAAGCTAAATCTCTTCCCGTTTCGACAGCAACTCGTAGAGCCGACGCAGCATTCTGTAAACATGTAGAGGACATCTACTGCATGTTCAGGTCAATAACCAGCAGTTGGCAAAAGCAGCCAAGCGAATTTGAAGTATCTCTCAAAGGTGAGTTAAACTGCCGGGGCACTCAGGAAGACCATTCTCTACAAAAAGAGTGTTCTGGCAACCTGGATTAGCTATACCATCTAGATGTTGTTAAAGGCCAGAAATGACTAGAACATTTTAATCCCGCCATTCAATCGGTGGTGCTAAAACGTGAAATTAAGACTGCAATGTTGGCGTGAGAGAAAAGAAGGCCTATATATGATACTAATGGCTAAAATTTAAGAAATAGTATGTGCTAGTATTTTGCATGCGAGTTCATGCACTCTCCATGCAGTCTCATGTGCGAGTCCCCGAAGTCTTCGTCTGTAACGAGCTGGCAAAACCTGGAGACACCTGGAGTGTTTTGTACCGTACGAATATTGCGGCCAAAGTCAGCCTGCGGTGTCTAGAAGGTTATCCCTCGAACCGCCGAAATCGAGGCAGCTCTGCTTTTGAATGGTCGCTGCTTCAGTTTGATCCTCCAAAGTGAACCGCTTCACTGAGATGAGTTATGGATGGCCTATAGTTTAGAACATAGAAGCCAGAAGCTACTCCAGTCTCTAGTGCTTTGGTGGCAATACAGTTGTGAAAGTCACTATATCAGACTTAGGCTCCTGGTTGGCCACTATAAGAGAGCCCAAAGTTAAAATGGTATGACGCTTTCTATTTTATATAGTGAAGTGCCCTGGATTGACGTAGTTTGTATTCTAAAGAGATGAGGAATCGTTTTCGTGCTCGTGTGGAACATGGACATTTGTTGCACTTCGAACAAAATATTCACAAGTGTGAGCCTCGTGCACTGAAAATCCGTGGTTTAGAATGGTGAGCAGAATAGGTATAATACACCGGAGGTGCGCATTCCAGTCTCAAATTTCTTTTTTTTTCAATTAAATTATCTGCCACTAAGGAGTCTTGGGCTGCTGGTTGGGTAACAGTGAAAACCAAAGGCACAACGGTGGGGCTTATTTCTATGAAATATCAGGGAGCACCCAGCAGACATGGTATATATAATTAATCGAATTAGGAAAGTCATCGTGCTCGTGTTCCAGTTTGAAAATTGTTGCGCTACGATTGAAAACGTCGTGAGTTTGAGCTCGAGAAACTACAACGTCGCGGATGATTATGGTTTTCTTATGATGCCTTACAGGTCCAACATATCAATTTCAGTTTAAAATTTCTTTGTCGGCATTAAGATTCTATGCAATAAGTCAGTCAACGCCTGCTGGTGCGGCATTACAATTAGCTCCATGGCACAATGGGAAGAGTTATTTTATAATGTATCAGGAAGTGCCCAGCTTGCTTGGCTTTTGATACATATTATGAAAAAGGGTTAAAATCATCGGGATTTTGTGCCAATTTGTAGATTTTGCTGCATTTTTAATTAGGGAGGTTTTGAGGTTGGGGACGCGTGCACGCAAAAGCTGGGAATGGTGATGGCAGACCCATGATGGCATACAGGATAGAAGTGTCCATTTAAGTCTCCATTGTATGTCATTAGCCAGTCTACGTCAGTATAAGTTGTAGTAGTAAAAGCAGTAGTATTATCAATATTAGTAGTAGTAGTATTAGTTACATTTCAACATAAATAATAGTTATATGTGCTAAAGTAGTAGTAGTAGTAGTAATAGTAGTAGTAGTAGTAGTAGTAGTAGTAGTATTTGTAGTAGTAGATTTATAAGAAGTTATTGTTGTAGTAGTAGTAGTAATAGTAGAAAACGCTGTTGTTGTTGTTGATGTAGTTGTATCGCTATTCGTCGTAGAAGCATAATTAGTTTTAGTAATAGTAGTTGTAGTAAAAGTTGGATTAATGGTTGTATTAGTAGTTGTAGTATTATAAGTAGTAGACGCAGTAGAAGAAGTATTAGTAGCAATATGAAATGTAGTAGTAGTAGTAGTAGTAGTAGTAGTTGTAGTAGCAGTAATAGTAGAATAAGTAGTCGTAGTAGTAGAAGTAGTAGTAGTGAGTAGTATGGTAGTGGTACTAGTGAGTAGTGAGTAGTAGTAGTGAGTAGTAGTAGTCAGTTAGTGAGTAGTAGTAGTGAGTAGTATGGCTAGTAGAAGCAGTAATAGTGGAATAAGTGAGTCGTGTGAGTAGTAGAAGTGAGTAGTAGTAGTGGTAGAGAGTACTAGATAGAGTGTGAGTGAGGTAGTGGTAGTAGTAGTAGTAGTAGTAGTAGTGTAGTAGTAGTGGTAGTGAAGTAGTAGTAGTAGTAGTAGAAGTAGTAGTGGTAGTGAGAGTAGTAGTAAGTAGTAGTAGTGGTGGTAGTAGATAGTAGTAGTAGTAGTGAGTGAGTAGTGATAGAGAAGTGCAGGTGTGGAAAGTGTAGTGTGGTTGTCAGTGAGTGAGTAGTGAGTAGTAGAGAGTGAGTGAAGGAAGAGAGTAGTGAGAGAGGCAGTGAGTGAGTATAGATTGTAGTAGTGGTAGTAGTAGTGGTGAGTAGAAATTAGTGATGAAGTGAGTAAGCACTAGTGAGGTAGGCTGATAATACCAGTGTGGTAGTCAAGTTATTGAGATAAGTAGTAGTGTAGTGAGAGTAGTAGTAGTGAGTAAGAAGAGTAGTGAGAGTAGTAGTGATAGTAGTGGTAGAAGATGTGTGTAGTAGTAGTAGTAGTAAGTGACTGGGAAGTAGAGTGACAGTAATAGTAGGAACTAGTAGTAGTAGTGATCAAACATATGGCTGCCAGTTGGGAAGTGTAGTAGTAGTAGTAGTAGTAGTAGTAGTGAAAGTAGAGTAGTAGTGTTAGAAATTGAGATGAGATGTAGTAGTAGTAGTAAGTGGGAAGTAGTAGTGAAGTAGTAAGTAATATAAGAGTAGTATAGTAGGAAATCAGTAGAGTTGTATTAGTAGAAGTAAGTAGTAGTAGTAGTACATTAAGTTGTAATACCAGTTAAAGGAGGTAGTAGAAGTAGTAGTAGTAGTATGATAGTAGTACAGTAGTAGTAGTAGTAGTGAGTAGTAGTAGTAGTAGTGAGTAAGTAGTTGTAGTAATAGAAGTAAAAGTAGTTGTAGTAGTGAAGAATGTAGTAGTGAAGTGAATTAGTAGAAGTGAGTAGTGTAAGTGAAGTAATTAGTATGTTTGTAGGAAGTAGTGAGTAAGAGTTAGTGACAATATTGTAGTAGTAGTAGTAGATATTTGAGTAGTATATAGTTTAGTAGTAGAAGTGATAGTAGTAGTAGTAGAAGTAGTAGTAGTAGTAGTAGAAATATTAAGTAGTAGTAGTAGTAAAAGTAGTTGTAATAGTAGTAGTAGTAGTGATGGTTAGTGAAGTAGTAGTAGTAGTAGAAGTAGTAGCAGTGAGTAAGTAGTAGTGAGTAGTAAAGTGAGTGAAGTGAAGTAGTGAGTAGTGAAAGTAGTAGTGAGTAGTGGTAGTAGTAGTAGTGAAGTAGTAGTAGTAGTGAGTAGTGAGTAGTAGTAGTAGTTGTGTAGTGGTAGTGAGTGAGTGAAGTAGTAGTGAGTAGAATACAGTTTAAGTAGTAGTAGTGAAAAGTAGTGAAGTATATAGTAGTAGTAGTATGTAGAGTGAGATAGTAGTATAGTAGTAGTAGTAGTAGTAGTAGTGATAATAGTAGAGAATGTTAGAGTAGTAGTAGTTTTATTAGTAAAAGTAGTAGTAGTGAGTAGTAATATTAGATAGTAGTAGTAGTGATAGTAGTGAGTATTAGTAGTGAGTAAAAGTAGTGGTAGTAGTGGTAGTGAGTAGTAAAGTGAGTAGTAGTGAAGTGTAGTATTAGTGTAGTAGTAGTGCAGGAGTGGTAGTGTAGTAGTGGTGAGTAGTGAGAGTGAGTATTAGAAAGTGGTAGTGAGTGAGTAATGTATGTATGTAAGTAGTAGGTAGTGGTGATATAGTAAGGTAGTGATGGTTAGTGGTAGTAGTAGTAGTCAGTAGTAGTGAGTAGTAGTAGTAGTGTAATTGGTAGTGTAGTAGATAGTAGTAGTAGTAGTGGTAGTAGTGAATTAGTAGTGAGTAGAAGTAATGTAAGTAGAGTAGTGGTAGTCAGTAGAGTAGTAGTATTTGGTAGTAGTAGTAGTAGAAGTAGTAGTGGTAGTAGTAGTAGTAGTATTAGATAGTAGTAGTAGTAGTAGTAGTAGTAGTAGTTGTTGTAGTAGTAGTTGTAGTAGTATTAGTAGTGAGTAGTAGTAGTAGTAGTAGTAGTAGAGTAGTAGTAGTAGTAGTAGTAGTAGTAAAATTAGTGAGTGATCAGAAAGAAATATTAGTAGTAGTAGTGATGTTTGTAGTGAGTAGTAGTGAGTAGTAAAGTAGTAGTAGAAGTAGTAGTAATTAGTACAGTTTTAAGTAATGAACGTAGAAGTGAGTAAAGAAGTAGTAGTAGTAGTAGTAGTGAAGTAATAGTTGTAGTAGTAGTAGTGAAGTAGTAGTAGTGAGTAATAGTGGTTAGTAGAAGTAGAGTAGTAGTAGAAGAAGTAGTAGTTGAAGTAGCAGTAGTTGTAGTAGTAGTAGTAGTAGTAGTAGTAGTAAGAGTAGTAGTAGTAGTAGTAAAGTAGTAGAAGTAGTTAAAAGTTGTAGTCAGTTTAAGTGAGAGTAGTGAGTAGAGTAGTAATGATAGTAAATGAGTATTAAGTAGAGTAGTAGTAAGTAGTAGTAGTGAGTAGAGAGTGGTAGTAGTAGTAGTAGTAGTAGTGAGTAATGAGTGAAGTAGTAGTAGATGAAGTAGTAGTAGTAGTTTAAAGTGAGTAAAGAGTGATGAGTAGCAGTTGTAGTAATGGTAGAAGTAGTAATGGTAATATTGGTAGTAGTAGTAGTATAGTAATGAGTAGTAGTAGTAGTAGTAGTAGTAGTAGTAGTAGTAGTAGTAGTAGTGAAAGTATAGTAGTAGTAATGGTAGGAGTAGTAGTAGTGAGTAGTAGTAGTGAGTAGTAGTAGTGAGAAGTAGTAGTAGTAGTAGTAGTAGTAGTAGTAGAAGTAGTAGTAGTAGTATTAGTAGTGAGTAGTAGTAGTGAGAGTGAGTAGTAGTAGTAGTGAGTAGTGAGTAGAGAGTAGTGAGTGTAGTAGTGAGTAGTAGTAGTAGTAGTAGTGAGTAGTGAGTAGTAGTAGTGAGTAGTAGAGTAGTAGTTGTTGTATGTAGAAGTAGTAGTAGTAGTAGTAGTAGTAGTAGTAGTAGTAGTAGTAGTAGTAGTAGTAGGTAGTAGTAGTAGTAGTAGTAGTAGTAGTAGTAGTAGTAGTAGTAGTAGTGAGTAGTAGTAGTAGTGGTAGTGAGTAGTAGTGAGTAGTAGTAGTAGTAGTAGTGAGTAGTGGTAGTAGTGAGTAGTAGTAGTAGTAGTAGTAGTAGTAGTAGTAGTGGTAGTAGTAGTAGTAGTAGTAGTAGTAGTAGTAGTAGTAGTAGTAGTAGTAGTAGTAGTAGACGTAGTAGTAGTAGTAGAAATTGTCTCGTCCACCTGCACTTTTATACCCTTGCCGCCTACCTTGCCTACGGCACTCCTGTGTGCACTGCTTGATACATTGCGAAAAAAATTGTATCACTGCATTTTAGTATTGCGATGCACCATTATAAGTGTGGCATATCACTTGGCTCGCACGCCTTTAGCGTACAGGTAGACAATTTTCATTATATTCCCCTGAGCTACCTCTACATTTTGAAAATGGTTCCTTTTCTTAGGCAACTCTTTCGTCTGCAGCGGGAACATTTTGTTTGTCTGCTCTGCAGCGGCCTGCTGGGATATATTGTTTCCACATGTACACAACATATGCATAGGTAGCGGTCTCCTTTCCTGTACGTTGTGGATAATTCGGCTGGAATCTTTTTTTATTTTTATTTCGTCTTCCATTGCCTTATTTAACTGAGGTCTTCTCCTCCTTTATTTTATCTTGTGTTTACACCCTATTCCCAGTTATCATCATAATCTCGTATGTGCTGTGTTAATGCCTGCAATGGCTGAATAGTGTGCTTCAGGGATCAACGGAAAAAATGTTATTTGGTCACATCGGTGAACACCCTACTAACATAATTCATATTCGCGATGTCAAACCCAAATAAAAACTCGTCCTTGACTCAATTCCAGAGTGTTTCTCGGGTCATCAACTACCGGGTTTGCCTTTGTCTGGCTGATGACGGCTTGTAAGAAAGCATATGTCATTTCGACTTCCCTTGTCTTTTTTAATTCAATCTTTTTCATCGTTATCTTTAATGTGCTATACGAATGCTTGAGAAGGCTCTTCGGTGTGCTTCAGGGCACAACGGAACATACCTGTTCCTAAGCCTGATGTGTGAATATCCTACTATCATAATGCATATTCCCGATCGCACACGGACAAAACAGCTGGCCCTTATCTCAACGCTTGTGTGTAACTGTCAATAAACAAAGGTCGCTGGTGGCAATCTCGGGAGATCAACGGCCGGGTTAAAATATGAATGGCTGATGATGGCTTGTAGGACAGAATTAACTATTTCGATCAATCATGTCTTTTGTCTGTTCCCAATTATCATCAGTATCGCATATGTGATGTGTGAATGCCTGCTTCGGCTCTTATGTGTTCTTCAGGGCCGAATCGAACATAGCTGTTCCTTTTCATGATAGGTGAATACCCTACTATCATAATATATATCCCCGCTCGCAAACGGACAAAACGATTGACCCAAGGCTCAACGCTAGGGTGTTACTCTTAATAATCACAGGTCACCGTTTCCAATCTCGGGCGATCAAAACCTGGGTTTAGACATGACTGGCTGATGACGACTAATAAGCCAGAAATTGCCAATCTGGTCTCCATTGTATTTGTCGGTTCGACTTTACTAATATTTTTCAAGTGGCTATGCGACTGCCTGCAGAACTCTTAAGTGAGCTCTAGCGAACAGCGGATCATAAATGTTCCTTATCCGGATCATAGTACATCAAACTAGCAAAGTTCATATTGGCGGTTCAAAACGTACTGGAAAAGATGCCTGTCGATCAATGGTCGATTGGTTATGACTGGCCGATGACGGCTTAAAAAGCCAGACATGGCCATTCGAGTTTCCTTTGTCTTTGTGGGTTTCTTCTTATAATAATTTTTCCAAAGTTGCAATGCAACTGCCGGTGAGGCCTCTACAGTGAGCTCCCGTGCACAGCGGATCATATATGTTCCTGAGCAAGTTCGGATTACAACTCACTAGTATAATTGATAGTCCCAATTATAATCCGACAAAATATCGGGCCCGTTACTCAAGGGTAATGTGTCACATTTAATAAAACTAACGTCACGTGTTTGAATCTTGGCTGATACGCACCCGGGATTGGGTATGATTGGCTGATGATGCCTTTTAAGCCAGAAATGGCCATTCCAGACTCCCTTGATTTTGTCGGTTCCACCTCATGATAATATTTATAAAGTTGCTATATGACTGCCCGCGAGAGCTCTTAGAAGAGCAACACGGCACAACGGATCATACATTTTCCTTTGCCAGATCACAGTTCACCTTACTAGCATAATTCATAGTCCGATCGCAAACCGAATAATCAACGGACAGGTGGATCAATAGTTGAATATTGAACTCAATGATCAAAAGTCGCGGTTTCGAATCTTTGGAATTGCAAACCCGGGATTGGGCATGGCTGGCTGATGACAGCTTATAAGCCAGAAATTGTCATTTCAGACTCTCTTCACTTTGTCGATTACCCGTTATAATATCATAACCCAAGTTACTGTGCGACTTACTCCGAGAGCTGTTAAGTGAGCTCCTTTTCACAACGCATTTTACATTTTCTTTAGTTAGATCGAAACTTAGGTAATACAAACCCGGAATGTGTTATGACGGGCTGATGCCAATAAATAAGTTGGAAATGGCCATATAAGTATCCCTTGAATTTTTCAGTTCCTTCTTATCATTATATTTCCAAAAATGTTACGCGACTGCCTGTCAGAGCTCTTAAGCGATATTCAGGGCCCAACGGAACAATAATGTTCCTTATCCAGATCGGAGTACACCACACTTCCAAAATTCATAGTCAGATCACAAACAAACAAAAAACGGGCCCGGGGCTCAATGGAAAAGTAGTAAACTAAATGATCAAAAGTCACTAATTTATATCTTATTTGATACAAAACCGGGAATCTGTGTGACTGGCTGATGACGGCTTATAAGCCAGAAATGGTCATTCCAGAATATCTTGTCTTTGTCGGTTCAACCTTACCATCATACTTCCGTAGTTGTAATGCAACTACAGGGAAAGCTTTTAAGTGAGCTCCGGGGCACCATGGATTATACATGTTCCTCAGCATAATCGGTGAAACCTCACTATTATAATTCAAAATTCAGATTAAACAGCAGAAAAAACTACGGGCACGTCTCTCTATGTTTACTGTTACATTAAATGACCAATGGTTGCTGGTTCACATTTTGGGTAATACACAACCGGGATGGTTAATGACTTGCTAATGCCAGTTTAAAATCCAAAACTGAGAAATTCGTGTCTCCATTGTCTTCGTTTGTTTCTTCTTTTCATTATGTTTTGCAAGTTGCTATGTGACTGCCTGAGAGAGCTCTAAAGTTAGCTCTAATGCCCAACAGATCAATTATGTCCCTCAGACAGATCGGAGTAAAGGTTAAGAAGCATAATTCATAGTCCCGATTGCAAACGAGACAAAACCATGACTACGTGGTTTAATGATAATGGTAACACTCCATGGATAAACGTCCCAAAGTTCAAATTGTTGTAATTTTTGCTTGATTCCTCCATAATATAGCACTGTTATGATCCCCTTAGCTTTTGATACCTCTCCTTGATCCTTATTGTTTATGTATGTTATTTGAAAATTTAACCATCCGTAAAATATTCCAAAAATATCTCATCAATTCGAGGTACAGTAATGCGCAGAACTTTACTTCCTTAATAGTACATTTAGGACGAGAACAAATAAAGACATTCACGGGCCTATGACTTGTTCATTATTTTGCACAAAAAATGCCCTGACAGTCCACATATCATTTCGTTTGGCAAATGGCGTTTCTACCTGCAGTATATCGTAGAATCCGACCTTCTTATTGCAAGGAAGGGATTACTTAATGTTTCACCCTCAATTAGTTATTAATAGACAAAAAGCACTCTAAATTTTTCACCCATATTCGCTGCCTTTAAGACGATTGTAAATAACGATTTGCTCATGTTCTTTCCTCTTCTTTGTATGATCAGACTGCATGAAAAATCCTCTTATTATATGCTATCTGTGAAAATCAATTGAATGTAATGTAAATAAAAAGTCGGAGATGGGTCTCACCGATGCATTTTTTACCATTTCGTGCGCATTTAGCTGAAAAGCCAAAGCTGAATTGCAGCGTGTTAGTTTCCTAATAGTTCACCTATATTCTTGTAAAAAATGTTTTCTTCCATCGTATATTCTGATCGATTTCGCGAAAAAACCTGGAACTTTACATTGCCCCCTCGGTCTCTTACGTTTTAGAGTATTAAAAAATCGCAAAATGTGCACATGTTGCGGGAGTTTTCCTTCTCAGACATAAACGTGCCTTGAAAAATCCAGCATAATTCTTATTGAAAAGAAAAAAATATTCAAAATCCTATATAAATACCACACAATTTGACAAGCGCAGAATTAATTGTCTCCAAATGCATTTTTTTATTTGGAGTCTGTTCTTCATTTTTCATGTCGTTTCGAAAAAAAATGATGGTAAGCTCGATCGTAAACTTAAATATTTGAAATATGTTTGCGTTAATATATTTTGTATTTCAGATGAGTTCAATAGTCCTTTTAAATTTTACAGTAGTTAGTGATTTAATTCAATAGTCAACCTTACGTGGTAAATCACATTTCAGTTAAACTAAAAGACAGTTCTTTTAAAAATTCAAATAATGTATAGAAATATAGAAATATATAGGTATACCTTGCTCACCGTTTTTTAATAAATGAACTCCGATGAATTAATGAAAAATCACCCGGTAAAAATCTAAATTTTTTAAAGGCAGAAATGTGCTTTTCCATTCTTATTTTCTTATCAATCTGAGTATTTTACATTATAATGAGGTCAACACATGAACCTTATCAATATCTGTATGTTGAACATGTATATGTTCTCTCTTTTTCACTTAAATAAATTCAAAATTTCAATTGTAATAATAATTTATGATCTGGAAAAACGACTTCTGTTTCACCTGTGTAACGGAATTTCAGAATCCCAGCTCAGTAAATTTATTTAAGTATATTTAAAACTGTTCTGAAAAAAGCATTTTAAAAATTTAATCTTAAAAAATAATCCTTTTGAACTACGGAAAATAATTTCAATCAATGATCCATATTGACCAGCCAATTATTCGTTCATTTCACGAGCGTTAAAATGCTCTAAATTTAACATTTTTATAAAGAAGAGATGCTACTTCAAAAGCAAAATGTTAAGGAAACGCACACAAACTGCAAGAATAGAACTGTCGGCTTTTTACGCACTATTAAGGTAAATGCTTTCACTTGGCCTAAATACCGCTTATTCACTCTTTAAGATTAAAATACGACAACAGTTGAAGTAGAGATAATGCATCTTATAATTTACATCAAAAATATTATAGCAGAGATCAGGTTGCAATGGTAAGTGATGTGGAGGATGTCCATGCATATAACTGGTCAATGTTTACTGTTATTTAAATTGGAATTCGCTTTCAGATATAAATGCTTATCTTTGATCATTCCGGCTTCCCTAAGAAGGCATTCAATTTGCAAAAACAATTAAATTGAAAAACTCTCCTATTCAAAACGTATTTAAAAATTCAGTTGCAAGTCAATGGTAAAACTTAAAGTAAAAGACTAATCAGAAATTAAGCTATGTATGGGCTCCTTACGGTTTGGCAAGAAAATAATACAGAATAATAAGAATGTTTGCGCGCATTACCAAGCCAACTTGCCTTCTCTACAGCTTGAGACACTAATGTGAACTGTCTAGAAATCTTCATACTTCATACTTCATCTTCATACTTCTTCATACGACGATGTCAGCCGAGTGCTACACAGAATGGTGCTGCAGCGATGGCGAATTGTGCGCAAATACGTTTTAAGTGAAAGTTTACTTGCGCAGCATATACCGCACACTTTATTTTCGCATCTATCTGTCCCCGGTGGCAAGAAAGAGTCAAAAAACAAGAGTTGCTTTCAAAAGCACAACTGAACGTGCCGTAACGCCTAAGTCAGATCCAAATTTGTGGAAGTGTCATTAATGATATGAATGTCATGCACTTACTCGTGTCACCACATTATCATCCCAATATTTGACATTTTGTATTGGATCTCGACCTCATTTCTCTACGTTAAGTACTTTGACAGAAATTCAATGATCGTTTCCCTAAGTTGAGTTTGTCACTGTTTTCGCTTGTGGTAAACTTCAATTTTTTATGTGGTGGTTATCCACAGTAGCCCGTTGCTGGCCGTTTTTTTAAATCGCGGTATCATCTGGTAATACGTCAACGTAATAAATCCGACAACTACTTGAGAACACACCCTGATAATGTTGCGTTTCAGACATAATGCGTGGCATTCTTATGTATGCAGGTATAGCCATGCAGTATTTTATCTTGTTGAATCCTTGATACGCGTCAGAGTAATGATGATATCACAACAAAAACGTCATAATATCATATTTTATGAACCAATACATAATTGAACAACATAAAATGATTAGTCTTCCCAGACGGTAGTTTTTTATGGAAGTCCGACAGCCATTTTTCTGTATCACCTAAAAACACACACGCGTCCAACCTGTTTGTTATCTACCTGCAACCAGAGAGGCTGCAAATATTAGAAAATGGGCTTCTGCAAACTCCAAGCACACATATTTTAATAATTTTGTAGTAACTACATAAAGACCTGGTGATTTCGTTTGTTTAAGCTTCCATTTTTTTCTTATGCAGCAATATTTATTGTGAGGAAAACTATGTTTATTGTAAGGATTAAATCTTTTATTCTACGTGTCTGTTGTTCGATCGGATTGTGTTGCTAAAACTGACTGAATAAAAAGAGAAATATGCTCAGATGTTTTGTCGTCTTCGCAAACACCTACACCAACTACAGTTGGGAACAAAGGGTCGTTGTCCTTAGTAAGAGATGATTCACTTATTTAATGGAAGAGGAGAAAAACGTTTTCTACACAGTGTTATTTAAGTTATTCTCAAAGATTTTGCAGGCTTTTTAACTTAGACGGTTTGATTTATATCTCAGCTTATTATAATTCGTCAGATACTCACGCGTCGGTAACTTATGTTACAGATGTCACTGCGTAAACTCGTGGTTAATTTCGATCTTCACTGTGGTCTTTCTCTACAGTTTTCTGTCGCTGACATTCGTTTTCAATTATGTCATCACATTTTTAAAATCCAATACATATTGCCTTAAATTCTGATCATTGCTCGATAAAAGACATGGTGATTGATGTTTTCAAGTCTGTATAGGGCACACTGATTTTGATTTTTAAAACATATCCATGTTATATGTTGCCTTTGACTCTAATGCTTCAAAAGGGTACTCGAACTTTGAGAAAACGTGGTCAGTTTTGTCCAGCGAGGTTAAATAGTTCACGACATCGACATCACAGGCGCTTTTGGGGAAACATGGTCCATGCAATGGGCTGGCTGCCGTTCAAACTCTCTAATTGGAGATAAAAATGTCCTGCGTTAGACGGGCTTTACGTATTGCCAGTTTATTTCTGAGCACAGTGCAGGACTCAGATTCCAGAAATTATTCGGAGCATTATAATTCCATAAAAATTACTTTGAATAAGATAGTAAACGCTCTTTAGTCCTCTCTAAATCTACTTGCTTAGGAAAGCGGAGTTTTGCAAAAAAATAATTATGGTTGGTAAAAACTTACCATATCAGTCGAGAAAATCGTATCTACCAACCTGTTCCATTTCATGCAAAACTGCGTTTCATAGTGTTGATTTAATGTTGACGCATACAACCCTTTGTTCGAATTGACAAGGAGACAGAATAAATCGCACAATATCAAAATGCATTCTTGAAAATTTCACTTTTATAAGTGCATAGGCTTCAATCCCATTTATGTAAAACAAAGAACAACGCAGATGAATGTTTTTAGTATGTGTGTGTCACACGTAGATGGGATGAAAATTGTATTTATCGTTAGTTGAGCAGATGTTCGCAAAATCAGCATTTTATGTAAATAAATTGCCTCCGCCAAGTTTTGTGATATTTTTTGGACAGCTGATGCGCGTATTTCAGCAAGTACTGATATTCAAATTTATCTGCGTGATTTCACAATGTTTCCAAAATCGGCAACTGGTCTTTCGATGGTTCTACTCTTCCTGCATACTTCAGCGATAAAGTAAGATATAGGCGAATCTTAATTTGCGGCCTCGACGATAATAGCGGATTTGCCAGGTTGCTTTGCGCATATTCCATTTATCCAAAGTTTCTAATGCTCTTTCAGCAATTTTCATTGATATTTTAAAATCTATGTTTTACTAAAATAAGGTCGGTTTTTCAAAGTATTCTGTGACCGTTTATTTACTGATGGCAGGAAGTATTAATTTATTGTAAATGTCAATCAACCTGATGAAGTCAATAAACATACACTTTAACATTAACATCAGCACGGTTATTTAACATTATTGATACCGACCTTTTTTCCTCCATTGCTAATGTTAAATTGGTTTTGCTCTACACGTAGCAAAACTTTTTAAACGGAGATCATTCGTTTGCATTGGAGTTCGTTGTAACACTATCCGCTTCGTTATGTTAGTTGGAAAGTTTGGACTTCTGCAGGTCCGGAGGCAAAATGTATACAAAAACATGCTCCGCGATCGGATTGAATCTCAGCAGAGTATTTAATGCATATCATGAACATGTTTTTTTCAAAAACACATTGAAGGGGAATTTGTTAAGTTTGCCGTTATTATCTGATCACTTACTGTAGTCACAGATGTGGTTACCATAAATTCTAGACGAAGCACTCATATATCGGCTTATTAGTTTTTTACAAATTAATTCTACGTGCTGTGGCGTCCTTTGTTTAGCAACGCTAACAGTGACAATTAAGAAATTTAAATAGTATTCAGAAACGATAAACTAGTCTTAGAGGTCTGCGTTTATCTGAATCTAACGGAAAAAACCCTTGACTATGCCCTACACAAACATTTGGACTGGCATTTGGAGCAGGAAATTCGCCGATAGAAATTCGCTTATTAACTGGTGCATATAACAATATCCGCGTTGCAACTACTCAACTCTCGCCTTATTTGTACGTTGTGCTAAGGAAACGACCGTAAACAGTAGATGTATTCGACTGAGGTTAAAACAAAATCAACGGGAAGATGTCAAAAGTCAAAAACTGTTCATAATAAAAATTGTTAATATGAGGTTCCATCGCAGTTGCCTCTATGAATGAGAAAAAATATGTTAATGGCTGATAGTCTGTAATGCATATAGTTGTTTTCACAGGCCTTTTATACATTGTTGTTGCCCACGTCTGGACGTTCACAAAAAATAGAAACGTTGTTTACAGTCCAATTTCTCCAGTCCTGACTGGCAAATTCTAAAGGTGGCCATACGAAACCTTTATTTCTATTAGAGTAGACGTCTTGATTAAACCCTATTCTGTCTAGTTCTTTATGTCGCTCGAATCCTTTTAATTTGGTCCTGTTCCCAGTTTTCTTCTGATCATTTCGTACATCGAAGTATTTTAGCTTACGTTTTTTATATAAAACTTGAAAATAGTTAACATATTTCGCTATATTATTTAATTTAATTTAATTTCCTTACATTCAGTGTTCTAAAGAGCGTTTATTTCACAATAAAGGCCACGGCGCGTTTAGCTAGATTCTTATTAAAATCAAATCCGTTCTGTAGCTTTCTTAATGTGAATACATATGCATCCTTTGTTTGAAGATGGACAGTTTCTTCAAGGTCTAACTGCCGTGGCCCTGAATTCCACCTCCATCCGTGTGTTCTGGGAGTCACCATGTGCATCGATTGAATTCCTTTATATTATCCTGTTCTTCAACGGCGACAAAGCTTTGAAGCATCTGACGACGGAGACAGAATACACACTAACGAAACTGAAGCCATCGTCTACTTACAACTTCGCTGTATGGCTTCTTGATGAGAATGGCAATCATTTCGGAACTGCAGCACACACATATGCAAAAACAATGTCCCGCGGTAACTACAAATTAAACCCCGTGTACACTTTCGGCTTGCCTCTTGCGCTAGAGTCTGTGGTCACTGGCACGTAATATGTGAAAATGTTTAGTTTTTGTGCGTCATCCTAAAAATTAATCGTTTGACTGAATATAAAAACGCACACTTTCTGATAGGTTAATTTTATTTGTCAGATGTTTAGGGAATTCCTGTTTACGGATAAGAAATTATTTAAGTAATAAATGCATTTTACCCTGTAGCTTCGTTGACATATATAAGTGACTGCAAAATTTTGGAAATTGAGGGTTATAATCTCAAGTTCTTAAATAGAGATTAATTTATGTATTTTATATTTTTTTATTACGAAAAGCTATATGTAAGAGCGTTTTTAGACAACAATAAAAACAAAGGTGCCGTGAGCTAGACTCTTATTAAAAGCAAAACATAGGATTGCTTTCTTAATTTAACCACTTATTAATCTATTGTCTGCAGATGCACTGGTGCCGAAAGCTCTTACCGCCGTTGCTCTGAATTCATCCTCCATCCGTGTGTTCTGGGAGGCACCATGTGCATCGATTGCATTCCACTATCTTTTTACATTCTCCAACGGCGATGAAGATTGGAAGCATGAAACGATGGAGACAGAATATACACAAATTCAACTGAAGCCATCTTCCAATTTACAAATTCGGTGTACGGCTTCTCGATGAGAATGGCAATCTTTTCGGAACTCCAGCATACACATATGCAAAAACACTGCCCAGCGGTAATTTTCAAATTTACCCATAGTGTACACATTTAGCTTTGCTCAATCGCTAGCGCTTGTGGTCGTCGGCACGTGATGTGTAAAAATGTTAAGATTTTTTTGCGTCTCGTGCTATGAGATTATTATTTGACTATATATCAAAAACGCCACTTTTGTGATAGCTTGATTTGTTTGTGAGATGTTTAGGTATTCTTATCTACAGATAAAAATATATGTAAATTATAAACGCATTATCGCCCGTAGATTCGTTGAAATATATAACTGACTGTTAGTTTTGTAAATTGAGAAACAAATTCCCAATTTCTCTAAAAGAGATTAAATTATTTATGTTTTATTTTTAATTTCTTTCGTAAAGTATACGAATGAGCCTTTAAGACAACAAGAAAGATAATACCGCTGTGAGCAAGACTCTTATTAAAAAGCCAAGGCTGTAAGGAATTTTTTTCTTAATTTGACCATATATTAATCTGCTCTCTGCAGATCGATTAATGCCTCGAGGTCTTAACGCTATGGCCCTGAATTCAACCTCCATCCGTGTGTCCTGGGAGCCACCAAAGGCATCAACTGACCTCCACTTTCTTTGTCACTTTCTACAGTGGGGTCGAACATTTTAACCTTGAGACGACTGAGACAGAATACACACCAACCGAACTGAAGCCATCTTCCAGTTTCTACATTACTTTAAGGCTTCTTGATGCGGATGAAATTGTTGTGGGCACTACATCATGCACCTATGCAAAAACGCTGCCTATCGGTAATTTCTAATTAACGCCTGTGTAATTGTCAGCTTTTGCTCTTTGCGCTGGTGTCTGAGAACACCGGCACGCAATAAGTGAAAAATGCTTGCATCTGTACGTCTCACGCTAAAAAGTAATGGTTTGAATTGATATCGAAAAGCCACCTTTGTGAAGGCTTATTGATATGTCGGATGTTTAGGTATATGTATCTACGTATTGGAAATTCTTTGCCAAATATAATTAATATTCCTAAGAAGCTTGGAAATGACTGGAAAAATAACCCAAATATAGGGAAAAAATTTACGTTCGCTAGTATTGTTTAAACTATGTGATATAAATAACTAAATAGATGTGTAAGAAAACTGGCATTTGATAAGGTTTTTTGTGTACTGCTTGAGCGCAGACGTAGTATTCAAAAGCCAAAAATTGTTTTGAAAAAAAAAAGAGCTTTGAGCAAACCAGCACCGTTACATTGCTGCTCCACTTGCACATACATATGTATTTTGTCGTAAAAATATGAGATTCATGGTGTTAAAGAAATCAATACCTTCACATTTTTATCGGTCGATATTGACTGATTATTTGATTGTTTTCCGAACTTTATGTCTACTTTTACGAATCGGCTCATGTTTTTATTCCATAAAAAATGTATTTTTAATATAATTATCAATGCAAAAATTCCTGGTGACAAGCCAGCAACCGCTAAGTTTATGGAAAGGAAATAACCAGATCCTGACTTAAACGAATTAGATAGTACTGTTCATTATTGGATCATAAGCTGTCATCATTAAGCTTAATGAACTACAGGTAGTGCATCACCAGAGGCTCTCAACGCTACCATCTGACACTGACTCTTCCCTAAATCGAATGTTTGAGTATGTTTATCCAGCGATATCAACCGTATGCTACACATTCTGGTGGTGCACCGATGGCGACTTGGGCGCAAATTATTTTTAAGTGATAGTATATTTGCGCAGCAACTACCCCACTTATTATTTCCGAACTCGTCTGTGTCCGGTGTGAAGAACATTGGCGGTTGGTTAGATAGTAGGTTGCTGGCGCGACAGGACGCATCCCTGATCGTGCCGTTACGCCTGAATCAGATCTTAAGCGGTGGAAATGTCATTTATGTTATGAGTGTCTGATGCGGCGTGTACCTGCACTAACGTAAGTCATCACGTCCCCTCCCAATATTTGACATTTGGTTAGAAATCTCAACTCGATATTATTGGCAGCATTATTATATCTAGTTATATTGCTTCAAACCTCTCCCCTGAGCAACCTTTCGAGAAATCGGACACACTCGACAGCACTTATACATCCTCTGAGTCTTTCAGTTGAAAATAAAAGGACAATGGTAGACAAATTTCCCCCTCCGCCTCATTCTTCTCCTTGTGCACCTACACATTATCCATAAACTTGGTTGCGATGAATATATCCGGAAATGGTTGTGGTGAGACTTGTGTCTGACCTTTGGCTATGATTTTGTGCGTTGCACGTGGTGGCAGGATCTGTCATAGCAAAGCCATGGATAAGGATGTTGACAAAGAATTTGGAGGATGGTGACGGGGCATCAGGAACACCGTTACGATGTGGAGTGGTAGGTGTGGGATCTAGGGAGACACCTGTTTGTGGACTTCCGGTTACTGCAGTTGATCAGGAGATATACAATTATACTGATGCTCACTTACTATATTCGCTGACACCGTGAGCATGTTGGGAATAGTTACTATATGGCGTTGTGAAGCGGGGGCTGTAAGGATTTGCGAGGTTTTTTTGGCTTAAGCAGCGGATGCGCAGTTAAATTAGCATAACGCTGCTCATGTTTGTTCTCGCCTACAACGGGGCATGCGGTGATGTACGAGGTCCTGTCAGTTAGCCAGGTGTATCCGCAGCTGCTACATAGCATTATTAAGATTATCCATATAGTGATAAAATCGTTTGCCTTGTCATTGGGAACATGAAGCCAAATCTCGATGGAAGAGGCTTTTGCGAAATTGCCTGTTACTACCCTAACGAAATAACCACTTGAGCGCAATTGAAATTTGTTTCAACAGACTCAAATCCGAAAAGAACCCTGCAACGCAAGCTTCCTGCATAATCCAGTTCAAAAATTGGTTGCACAAATAAACGTTGTGGTCAAACATACTCTTAAAAGTGTTCCTCAGAGGAGGACATGACAGAATGAATTTAAAGAGCTCGTTATGCTTGTGTCACTCTGATGGAGAAAAAGCTTATTTTTGGAACAGATTTGCCCAATAGACAAGTAATTTAAAGGAAATCTTCTATAAATGTCCAGCTCAAAAAAGTCATCAGATGCGAGGCAATAATCCCTCTGAACAACACGTGAAAGGCTTGTATGTTTTCAGAGGAAACAGGTCACGATTGAGCAATCTTATTTTGTAAGACCTGTAACCTTGGCTTCAAATAAGCTTCGTTGTTTGACAAGCAAAATGCAATCTTTAAAAGATCGTGGTATCCGTAGACCTTATTTGTCTGCGTTAAGTAATTTGACAGAAATTCACCAATCTTTTCCCATAGTTGATTTTGTCACTGCTTTTGCTTGTGGTTAACTTCGAGCTTTAATGCGTTTGTTCTCCACAGTAGCACTTTGCTGTCCGTCATTATGAATTTCGGTATCATCTGGTAATATGTCATGGAGAATATTGCCTTTAAATCCGATAACTCCTTGAGAACACACCCTGATAATGTTGCGTTTAAGACATAATGCGGGGCATTCTTATATCTGCAGGTGTAGACAAGAAGTATTTTAACATGCGAAATCCTTGCTTCTCATCAGAGAATAAATGATATCACAACACACACGTCACAAGATAATAATTGATTAATCAATACATAATTAAACAACAAACAAATATGAGTCTTGCCAGACCGTAGATTTTTTAGAAAGTCCAACTGCTACTTTTCTGTATCAGTAAAATCTACACACGCGTCCAACCAGGTGGTGATCTGCCTACAGCTAGAGAGGCTGCAAATATTAGAAACTGGGTTCCTCCTTACTCCACATTCACATATTTTAATAATTGTGGAGGTTCTATATAAAGACCTGGAGATTTCATCTCTTCAAGCTTCCGTTGTTCTTATGCAGCAATATTATTGTGAGGAAAACTAAGTTGATTTTCAGGAATAAATCTTAATTCTAGGTATACGTGGTTTGACCGGCTTGTGTTGTAAAAACTGACTGAATTAACGGTGAAAGATGCTCAGATTTTTTTTCGTCTTCGCAAACAACTTGTTCTTATTTAAAGATCCTTCCCTTATTCATTGTAAAAGAAGTTATTAGTTTTCTACTCACTGTTATTCAGGTTTTTCTCAAAAATTTTGCAGGCTTTTAAACTAAGACCGTTTAATTTATATCTTTGCATATTATAATTCGTCAGATACTCACGCGTCGGTAACCTATGTTACAAATGTCACTGCGTTAACTCGTGGTTAATTTCGATCTTCACTGTGGTCTTTCTCTACAGTTTCCTGTCGCTGACATTCGTTTTCAATTATGTCATCACATTTTTTAAATCCAATACATATTGCCTTAAATTCCGATCATTGCTCGATAAAAGACATGGTGAATGATGTTTTCAAGTCTGTATAGGGCACATTGACTTTGATTTTTAAAACATATCCATGTTATATATTGCCTTTGACTCTAATGCTTCAAAAAGGGTACTCGAACTTTGAGAAAAACGTGGTCAGTTTTGTCCAGCGAGGTTAGATAGTTCACGACATCGACGCCACAGGCGCTTTTGGGGAAACATGATCCATGCAATGGGCTGGCTGCCGTTCAAACTCTCTAATTGGAGATAAAAATGTCCTGCGTTAGACGGGCTTTTTGTATTGGAAGTTTATTTCTGAGCACAGTGCAGGACTCAGATTCCAGAAATTATTCAGAGCATTATAATTCCATAAAAATTACTTTGAATAAGATAGCAAACGCTCTTTAGTCCTCTCTTAATCTACTTGCTTAGGAAAGCGGCGTTTTGCAAACAAATAATTATGGTTGGTAAAAACTTACCATATCAGTCGAGGTAATCCTTTCTACCAATCGGTTTCAATTCATAGGAAACCACGCTTAATAGTTTTGATTGAATTTTGACGCATACAACCATTTTTTTCAATTGACAAGGAGGCAGAATAAATCGCACAATATCAAAATGTATTCTTGAAAAGATGATTATAAGAATGGTGGTTATTGGCATTATTTGTGAGATTTTATCTTACTCGACCATATACTTTTGACACAGTTACAGATAAATATTACTGGTAAAAAGGACGGAAACTTTCAATAGAAGGGCATGTGGAAAGTTTGCCTATTCTTCATAAGCCTGATTATTTTTCTTAATGTGGCTATTGCTGTTCTTAGTTTTAGCCAGCGTTTACCTGTAGAGCAGTAGAAGTATGAATTATTACTTACTTAACGACATGAGACTGAGTGTATTCAATTAAACTAGACTGTCACACTTCCTGCAATGCGAGACTAAAAGCCGACTCGACCTTTTTTTATTCAGTGACAAACCGTGTTTTTAATTGGAAAAGTATGCGCACGTCTGCCTTGACTGATGAAAGGCGGACATCATAAGTTTTCATTGAGCGTGGGTTGTTAGTTTAGAGCAAGCTTGCTCACATCAACCCACAACTTGTCGGATCCCGTTAAACGATCATTCTGCTTAAAATTAGCTCTCAATTTTGATGGCAGGTGTGCCTATATACACGCGAGTTAAGCTTATCACGACTGCACTCATAGAAACCTTTCCGAGCTGAATAGGCTGTGATATGTAAGATCTGAAAGTCATCAGGGACGGTATTTTCAAAGTTTGAGTAATTGCAGTCAACACGAAGAGATAAACAGACTTATCATTTTGTTAACGGACCTTTTTCTCTTTCATATACGGAAATAATTAGCGTGACACTGCGCGAACAAGGAATGCTGGCAAGAAAAGATTTGCATTGCCCAGTAATTTAAATATACAAAGCTAGAAAAAAAACAGGTATGACTTATAGGGGGGCAAATCAGCGTTCTTGGGGTTCCTATACAACTAGGCTTCTTGAAACCATATGCTCATAGAAATCGGACAAGTCGTGTATACATGCATCGAGATCTGTGTGTAGAATTTACGATTTCTGTTTATACTTTTTGGATCACTGGAACTGAATGAACGCAGCCATTATTCGTGGATAATTTGAAGATTCAATCCCATTCAGACATGCCACGTGGTATTCATATATCTGCGGGCTTGCCTCAAATCAGTCTACCAAGCGATCTGTGTAAGGATGACCGACAGGAGGCAGACTAATAATTTATCTGGAATGGCCAATAAAAAAAACAAGTTAAAAAAAAATAGGCAGCAATTTTCTCAAGATTCATGTTTAACTATACCATTTGAGTACGTTTATAAAAACAAATGAATTGATTGTTTGACTAGAAATACTTACATAGGACAATATTTAAGCTTGGTTAGTGCGCAGTCAATTGCTATAATTTTCAATTGAACCAGTATACCAGATTTTAATTGCCATTTACGGCAACCGACTGTAAATGAAACATGACATAATAATAATTGCGTAGCAGAAGTGATGCTTATTTATAGTATCAATGCTTAATAACACGAAAAATATGTGCCGGAATACATTATGGCATTTATTTGGGAATTTTATTTAAATAAATATATTTAGTGTTTATGTGATTGTTCAAATTTTCTAAAATAAACATAATTTATGTACGCTTATTTATTCTTTCTGAAACTAACACAACTGAGGAGAACTTATTTTTGAATAAATCTGCGACATAATAATATAACATTTTTCAGGTTTTCTAAAAAAAGATATTAAGGTTGGTAAAAACTTAAAAAAATATCAGTCGAGGAAATCCTTTCTACCAATCGGTTTCAATTCATAGGAAACCACGCTTAATAGTGTTGATTGAATTTTGACACATACAACCATTTTTAAAATTGACAAGGAGGCAGAATAAATCGCACAATATCAAAATGCATTCTTGAAAATTTCATTTTTATAAGCGCACAAATTCCAATTCCATTTATGTAAAACACAAGAACAACGCACATACATGTTTTCAGTATGTTTTTGGCTCACGTTTAGGGGATGAACATTTTTTTAATCGTTAGTTGAGCAGATGTTCGCAAAATCGGCATAATATAAATTAAATAGCCTCCGTCAAGGTTGTTGAGAGTTTTCGGAGATTTCATGCGCATCTATTAGCAAGAACTGATATTCAAATTTATCTAAGTGATTTCATAATGGTGCCAGAAGTGGCAACTGGTCTTTCGATGGCTCTACTCCACCTGCATACTTCAGCGATTAAGGAAGATTCAGGCGAATCTTTAATTTGCGGTCCGTTGTTGGATCTTGCGTCGACGATATTAGTGGTGTTTCCGGGTCGTATACGCTTATTGCCTTTATCTAAATTACCTTAATCTCTTCAGGAATGGGCTTTGGTATTTTACAATCGAGGCTTTCGTAAAATAAGGACGTTTTTTTCAAAGTTTTCTGAAACCGTGTATTTACTGCCGGTAGTAAGTATTTATTTATTGAAAATGTGAATCAACCTCACGAATTCAAAAAATATACTTTGACAGAAATATCAGCACGGTTATTTAACATTATTTTTTTACGAACTTGTTTCCTTCCTTGTTAATTTTTAATAAGTTTGCTTTCCACGTACCAATACTTTTTTTCACGGGCACAATTTGTTTGCATTGCAGTTCGTTGTAACACTTTCCGGATCGTAATGTTAGTTGGAAATTTCGGAGTTCTGCAGGTCCGGAGGCAAAATGTATACACAAAAATGCTCCGCGATTGGATTTAATCTCAACAGAGTATTTTTTGCATATCATGGATATGTTTTTTTCCAAAAACACATCCAAGGGGAATTTGATAAAGTTTGCCGTTATTATTTTTATCACTTACTATACCAGTACACAGTTTAACCTTGGAAGACCGTCAGTTGCACAAATGTAGGTGCTCTGCTATGTAATAGTCTCTCGTATCTTACCATGATGTCCCAGAGATTGTAATCCGCTATTCTAGACGAAGTGCTCGTTTATCGGCTTATGAGTATTTAACAACTTAATTGTACGTGCTGCGCCGAATGGCTTTGCGATTTTTCCATTTATCCACAGTTCCTGAATCACTTAAGCAATGGTCATGGATATTTTAAAATCGACGTTTAAGTTAACCAAAGGCGTATGAACGAAGTATTCTGAAACATATTATTTATAGAAGGCAGAAAAATAATTTGTAATTGTACATGTGAAAAATCCTCACGAAGTCACGAAGCATAGACTTTAAAAATAAAAAAACAGCGCGGTTATTTAAAAATAATGTATAACGAATTGTTATACTTCCTTGCTGAAGTTTAATTTTTTTACTTTCCACGTAGCGATTCTATTTTTATGGGGCACCATTTGTTAGCATTCTATTTCGCGGTAACACTGTTCACTTCATTTCGTTTATTGAAAAGTTTTGACGTGTTCAGTGCCGGAGGCAACAGGTGTAAATATAAATGCTCCTTGCTATGCTTGAATCTCAACAGAGTATTTTAGGCATATCATGGATTTGTTTTCTTTAAAAAATAAAAATTGATGTGGTATTTGATTAAGTATGTCCTGTTAATTTACGATCACTTAATATACTAGTAGACAGTTTAAACTTCATAGACGATAAGTTGCATAACTTCGGGCGCTTTGCTAATTGGTAGTCTCTCGACTCCGAAAATGATGTCGCTGAGGTGGTCATCAAAATTGTAGACGAAGTGCACATATATCTGTTTTTGAGTATTTAACAATTTTAATTATACGTCATATGACGTCCCTTGTTAAGAAACACTCTACAGTGAACATATAGAAATATAATTGTAGTCAGAAAGGCTGAAATAGGCTCGAACGTTCAAACTGTTCATAAACCAATTTTTAATATGAGGTACCCTCGCATTTGCCCGTACGGAAGAGGAAATATGTAAAGGGCTGATAGTCTTTATTAAATAGGGTGGTTTTCACAGGCTTTTTGTCATGTTTGTTGCCCACGTCTGAACAATCAAAAAAAGGTGGCCAAACGAAACCACAAACGATTTTGCAGAAGACACATTGGTCAAACCCCATTCAGTCAAGCCCTTTCTGCCCCTCGCATCTTTTCAATATGATCATGTATGTTGTTTTATTCTGATCATTTTGCACATCGCGGAGTTTTGGCTGAATAATGTCTACCGCTACTTTGCATGACAATTGTCTCGATATTTCGCAGAAATATTTTATTTATTTATTTCCTTACGTATAGTGTTCGGAAGAGCGTTTCATTTCACAAGAAATGCCAAGGAATCTTGAAACATACACTTTTTTAAAAGAATAGTCTGTAATTTGAAAAATTATTCAATTGCTGTCTGCAGATGGACTTATGCCTCGAAATCTTTATGCTGTGGCCCTGAATTCAACCTCCATCCATGTGTCCTGGGAGCCGCCGAAGGCATCCACTGACCTCCATTATCTTGTCATTTTCTCCAGCGGCCTCGAAGTGTGGATGCATGATACGAAATCATCAGTGATCACACCAGCCGACCTGAAACCATCTACTAATTACAACTTCAATGTATGGCTTGTTGATGTGAATGGCAATTATTTCGGCACTCCAGCATACACCTATGCAAAAACACTGCCAGCGGTTATTTCCAATTAAACCCTGTTTAAACTTTAAACTTTTCTCTTGAACTAGAGTATGTTATTCCTGGCAATCTATGTGTAAAAATTATAAATCGCGTGCGTCTCATGCTATGAATTAATAGTATAACTTAATATCAAAACGCCACTTTTCTGATACTTTTATTGGCTTGTAAGATATTTAAGTATTCGTATCTACGAATAAGAAATTATTTGCATAATAAACGCATTAACCTCTGTTTCTTCTTAAACAGATATAATTGGCTGCAATCTAACCCAATTTAAGTAAAAAAACCCAAACGTTGCAAAAAAAGTTTAAATTATGTGATAAAAATAACCATTCTTAAGTGTGCGAAAGATGTTCATCGAGTGTATTTATATGTAACTGCAGATAAGCAGAATTTAAAAATAGTGAAATATTTTGGAAAGTATACTGATTAGAGCAAACCAGCACTGATTCTGTGCAGCTTCCCGTGAACTTATATCTGTGATTTTCATGATGTGGATTAACCTCTACAATGTTTATCGGAAGTGATTGACTGGTTTTTTTTGATGGTTTTCAACATTCTTTGATACCTTTACACATCAGCTCATGATTTATTTCTGAATAGAGTTTTTTTTGTACAAAGTATAATTGCAAACCTTATCAGACTAACTAAATCTTCTTTCGCAATAATAATTTGTTTTCAATCAAGGTGTCTGCTTTCCCCGCTGCATCTCGCATCCGTTGTGATAATAAGAATTTGTCCTCAATTTTATAATGATATGTCAATATCTTTTTTGATTCTCAGCTGATAAGTCATGTTTTTACCGTAGCAGTCTGCTGGATTGCAGAGTTTATTCCATGTGAGTAGGTTTGCATTTTACTTTTCCTTTGCAATGTGCTCAAGATGGTTAGTTAAAACCCGCCGCAACGAATGGTTAGTTGCTCTTAATAACTCATTTAATTTTAAAATATGTTCTTACATTATTAACTAAGGGTTTGCGTATATTAATTCTGATAACGCTTTAGCCCTGCCAGCAGCGGCATAATAACAAGTGCCATAGACTGAAAACGATTACTGGCAAAAAGAAGAGAGGCTAGAATGTTCATTTTCCGACCACCAGTTTCATGCTCCAGGCGTTGCAACATCCGGGAGCCCATCAAGTGCATCCTCCTTACCATCGTGTCATAAGCCAATTGTATTATCGGTTAATATTAAGATTTAAAAGATTCGCAGTTGAAGGGTAATGCTCATTTAAAATATCTTTCTCAACCCGTTCTGCCTCTGGATTCACTATCATGTCGCACCAGCAACCCAGTAGGATGAGCAAAGGAAATAACCAGATCCTAACTTTATCAACATTGACAGGAATGGTCATTGCCGGATCATTTTCTGTCACCATTAAGCGTTATAAACTTCATGAGTGCATCTCTCGTTCTCTAAACACTACCTTCGCGACTCGATCTTCCCGAAAACGAACGTTGCTGAATCGTTTCCTAGTGATATTCAAAGAATGCTGCAAAACATGGCGGTGCAGGGATGACGACTTTCGCGAAAATTAGTTTTAAGTGATATTCTATTTTCGCAGCAACTACCGCACACTTTATTTTCGCACCCGTCTGTACCCTGTGGCAAGGCAGAGTCTGAAAATCAAGAGTTGCGTTCGTTAATTGACCTAGAATCAAATATCTCGTACTCAACGCACATGGTTATATCTTTAAAAGGGCTAAGTTCATTATCACGCTGATGGGAAGGTTTAAGACTTCAAATAAAGCTTAACTATATTTGTGGAAGTTTGTGATAAAAAAGGCGTTTACTGTCAATATATTTAGGCACCATATAAGAAAGTGGAATGCTTTAGTACATTCAACGCTCTAGCCAACTGAGCTACGAGGCCCCACTGACGGTCATACCGGAAAAAGCCGTGGCCGCCGAGTTTTTCAAAAGTGGGTCAGAAGAGTTATTCTTATCTGCAAAAATCCATATACTAATTAATTGTGCCTGGTAGTAATCTGGTTGATTCAATATAAATAACTTAGGAAATCCTGCTTAAGCAGTCAGCTTGCTGTATCAGAATTGGTGGATTCCATACGTTGCAGTAGGCTGGGCGGGTAATTTTACCCAAGTGTGATTAAACTCAGGGCTCCCTGTGGGAATTCGTAGCTTAGTTGGCTTGTGCGTCGGCTGTACTAAAGCCTTCCCCTTGCTGGCGTGGGTTCAAATCCCACAAAGGCTGACAAATTTTTCACAAATGGGTCAAAGGAATTATTCACATATGCCCAAATCCTCTACTACAACACAAATTATTTGCAAATGTTGATACTCAGTCCACTTCAAAAAGGATGTATTGCAATTTTATAACTGCAGGCGATGACTAAAAGCTGACGGTTGTGTGCCAGAAAGGAGGCAGCAAACATAAATGTCGCATTAAAAAAAACATTTGCCTTAAATCCATCTTCTTTTCATCATCATCAAAAATAACCTTTTAATACTTGTTTCAAATCAAACTATTTATGCGTATTTTAATTGTCCTAGAAGCGATCTGTTAACTGTTTACTGTCCAACAAAAATAGAACTTACTGATGAAGAGTGCGAGCAGATTCTTAATAATCCTTAGAAATGATAGAATAAATTAGTTTGGGACTTGTGCTGATTTGATAAATTTCATTTGACTTAACTACTACAATAGGTCAAATGGCTTTTTGCATATATGCCATAATACCCCTTATTAATAAAAATGTGCTAAGTGGTCATTTTGTGGATTGTAGATTGATTCCTTATAAAAATCATGCATAAGATGTCATCTTACTGTAACCTTATTGATAGATTCCATACGTTGAATTATACTGGGTGGGATAACCTGACCAAAGTTTGATATAACTCGCGTATCACTTTTGGACCTCGATGCTCAGTTGGCTACAACGTTCGCTTTACTAAAACCATATCCTTGCTGGCATGTGTTGAAATGATTATCAACACTTCATTTTTGATTCATTTTCGTTTAGATGCTGTCCGTCAGCAGTTGCAGTTATGTTTAATCTGCCGAGACAATACCTGCCGATTAACCAGGCGTGAAGGGCATAAGGTTAGTATATTATGGTATTTCTGGATAGGCAAAATGATAACGCCGCTCATATGTGATTGATGCATCAACTTTGTCTAGTTAATGGTCTGAGGAAGAATCGCAGGCAGGCGGTAGCCCGTAAAGTTTTTTAAACCACTAATCAGAATGTCGTTGCCTTTGTCTTGGGTATTATAGAAAGAGTATACTCAATATAAATTCCAAAATATAAAGTGGCTTACCGTTTTTATTACAGAATTCGGGCCTCGTTTTATATCAGGATAATATATGTAAGCACAGTGTGACTTGAGAAAGCTTGAAATGACAAATATTCACTGCTTGTACGGTTTACATTTAAGGAGGAAGAATGATATTTTATGCTTGCGAAAAAAAGTATAAAACATCGGTTTCTGAGACCCAGTAGTAATTTTCACAATCGTAAGTTGCTGTGTCGCATGAACTGTTGCACTTGTCTTCTAAAAAAACGTGAAATACATTGCACTTCATTTGGATTGTAGAACACTGGATAGCAAAGTTACAAGAAATAAATCATGGTTTCGGTTTTTTTAGAATTCGGAGCTCCCTATCAAATTAATTCCCCAAATAGGAAGCACCGACGGAGATTGATAAGGCGTCTTTTCTAAATCTGGCAACGTGCGCCACGTTGATAACTATCATTTTGGGTTGCAAACATGAATTTATTGATATGTAATCTGAACATAAACACAGCTGTCGTTTGTTTCATATTTTATTATTTGACAAAGACTGACCCTTTTTAACACTATTCTTACTTTTTCCAATGCGGGATTAATTAACGAAAGTTGGTTTTAATAGCATGATTTGCTTCTCTGTGTCTTGTCTTCAAACAAAAATGATAAAAAGTAAATCTTGGTTTGATATTTAGCCTCGAAGCTACATTCTTACTTACATTGACTTCTAGGGATAACTGTGTTTTACTGTGTCACGGCTGTTCAAATTGATTCGACGATGGCTTTTTAAACATTTGCAACAGAGCGATTAGCATCCGGTTGGTTACTGGGGCCCTCTTGCGTTCGATGGGTGACTCGCAAGGGTTTGAGTGATTTTCTCTTAGTGCTCTTGAACAGACGATTGTGTACCTTCTGTAGAATGAAGAAAGATTTAAGATAACAGGTAATTTCATTTGATTTCACAATGAAGTCTTGTCAACCTCAGTTTATCTAAATAACTTGGTTGAAATCCTGGACAGGAAAAGTTCCCTTCAATGTCTTACGAATTGGCATACTCTCCTCAATTCACGTTGAAAATACGCGGCTAAGGTGAAATTATTTTGGAACGTTGGCCAAATTTTGTATAGATTATGCACCCCTTTTTCATAGAAACATGCGATTTCTATCGTTTATCTGTGCATCCGCAGATTTCGTTTAAGGAATTTTGAAGTTAAAAACCTAGGTTTTTTAAGAACCCATTATTATTAGCGCTGACAACAAATTTTCTCCGAAAATGCTCACCATGCTTGTTAATTAATTCATTTGATGCGTACTTATTACTTTCGCGAATATATTGATTATTCAGGTATTTGCAGTCCCGCGCTTCTTGCTTTCCTTACATGTAGCTCACAGTCCAGTGTTAACAATATAAGGACCGACTCACTCAGACGCCAATAAATTTTGAAGATTTAGTCATTATTAATGAGTTTAGAAGATTTTATTATATTCCGGCAATTCCGCTGATGCAGGACTCATTCCAAAGCATTTCATGCAGTAATTGCAACATCCACAAACACCTGAAAGTAGTGTGGGTTTTCGAAGTCCATTGGTACTAAGTGACACATACCTTTTTAGACATATCAATGTAGTCTCAAATATTGACATATCCAAAAGTGGTAGACGTTAAGGCCTTTATCAGTCCATTACACTTGAGGTTTGAACACAATGATTTTGCAGGGCTTAAATATATATCAGCACGATAGAAACGGAGACACCGGCAACAACTCAGCAACCACCGATGAGACGTTCACGGACAGATGCAAACAAGGGACGAGAAACAGACTTGCAGGTCCGGGACAAAAAACGTGGGCAATGCAAATGAGGTCAATGACACTTGTATATAAATATATAAAAACGACATGTGTTCTTACTCGAATATTTCAAGTACCAATTGTAATACCTTCAGTTAATAGCCCTGTCTTGTGTTAGGCATGTCTTCATACCAATGTAGCTCATTTTAACCATATCACACTTACAATTTTCATAAACGAACGTAAACAGTATCTTTGTCAGTTAACCACGCATGAACACCTACACAGTTTATTAAAGCAAAATGTAACCTACAAATTTCAATTGGTACCGTTATGAGACCCTTCCTCATTTCACAATATCTACACACCGACATATGTCACTACAACATCTTTATCTTACTACTGTCAAAAACTTCCAATAGTCTTACATTCCACATTGTTTCATGCATACTCACTAACACATGTCATTACACCCATAACTTACTTACTTACATAAACGCCTACGTTTTGCAGTTCCTTCCTCATTTTGCCATGTGTACCGCCAAAAAAGGTTATAAATACCATAGTTTACTAACCATGGTCAATAGCTTCCTACAAAGTCTCTTCCTTACTTCACCATTTCTACACACCAACACATGCCATCCCTGTCATATTTATATTATGACCGTCCTTAATATTAATAATTTAATAATCCTTTACCAACGGCAATACAGGTGATTATTGTCATATGCCACTAAGCAATTTCAATACTAACCGTAAGCAGACGATTTCCTGATTCAGAATTTCTACAAACTGACGTATAGCATTGCTGCCATATTTAACTTCAAACTGTCAACTACTGCGTTACCATTTCCGAACTCATTTTTCCTATGTATTTCAGTCAACACATTTTAATAACAGCTAAATCTAACTTAGCAATGTCAATTACTGTTGTTTGCACTCGCTTCTGCAGTGAACTATTTTATACACACCGACAGATGTCATTACTGCCACATTTAACTTATTTCCGTTATTATTTGCCATTAGCAGTTCCTTCCTCAGGTCACCTTGTCTACTCACTGACACATGCCATTACTGCCTTGTCTTACTTACTACCGGCAATGCCTGCCGCAAGGAATCCGAACCTTATTCCATCATGTCTACCCAACAACAGAGGTGAAAAATGCCATTTTTAACAAACTTCCGTCAATGCCTGTGGTTAGCAGTCCTTTTCATTTTCCATCATGATAACCCAC
>WEDG01012168.1:0-18845 GCA_017591395.1 Schistocephalus solidus | reverse complement strand
ACGGTTTCTTCCTTGATTATTGGAAAACTATTATTATTATACCAGTTTTTAAATCTGGTTCCCGCTCTGACATTCATAACTATCGCCATGTTCATTAAACGTCCTCTCTTGCTAAACTCTTCGACAAACTAATTGCAAGACAAATCACGCATTTTTGCAAACGAAATCAAATTATTAACTTTTCCCAACACGGCTTTTTACCGGACCGCTCTTGTGAAACCTGCCACATGTTTTTTCTAAATCTTATAACCTATTTTTGCAATGACCATCTTTCCGTAGTAGTTATCTATTTTGATCTTGCATGCGATGTCTAGCCAAATATACAGCTATAAGATTTCGTAGTTCCCTGACTGACTTTATTAGATCTTACCTTAAAGATAGTAAACTAAAATGTTTTAGTAGGGCCCTCATACTCAAGTGCTTCCCCGATTGCTAGTGGTATCATTCAAGGTACCGTATCAGGTCCTTTGTTGTTCTTACTGTATATAAATGATAGTTCATCGATAATTAAACATTCACAATCTTTGCCTTATGACCTCAAATTCATGTATTCCTTCTCTAACTCTACGACTGAACGATGCCTAGAACAAATTCATTCGGACTTAAACGCTCGTTCGGCGAAAAGCTCCCCGTGGCTAATGGAGTTCTCACCTTCTAAGTGTCGCTACATGAGTTTTGGGCCTGTACGGCTGCCGCAACCTCTTATTATTGAAGGTTGCCCTAGGATTGAATGTTCTTCCATCAAGGACTTGGGCTTAAGCTTCACCAAGTAGATTAGATCTTTCGCCTCAAGCCGATAGAATTACGTCCATAGCTGCTCCGATTTGCAGCTTTTTTCTTATAATTTCTACCTTTCTGAAATTAAATTAAGACTTTAATCGTATGTTTGTACTTTCCATTCTTGAATTTTGTTGTCCAATCTTCGGTTTAAATGAACGAATCTAGCCGTTCAAAAATTGAAAATGTCCAAAAACATTTACCAAAAAACTCCTATTTCCGACTCTTTCAACTACTTCTTACTCACCAAAATGCCAGCTAACGAACCTAATATTTCTTTCGGTCATGAGACTTGAAGCAGGCTTCTATTAGTTCTCTCTCCACATGGGAACTTATAAAACGGTGAAATCTCTAATATTCCCGCTCAGTTATGTCAACGCCTTCATTCTCTCATCCATTTGGTCGCCAGGGAAACATTAAACCAACAGAAGAGAAATATTATTTTTCTTTTAAAAGTGTTTCCTGAGATAGAGGACTAATTGATGTTGTCATCCACTACCTGTTCTCGTTCGGCTTCAACTACAAAATAATGGAAGCCAAACACATCTCATAACGTGGCCCAAATCCTCTCACAGGATTCACCTTCACCAATTGGGGAGGATTCCATATTTGCACAACGAGATCGCTTATCCCTGTCATCTACAAATACGAAAATACTCACTTAAATAGGTCTTCGGCCTCTCAATATATTTGAATCGGGCAAGAGAGGTCGCAAAATTTTTTTCACGCACAGTAAGAACTCATAGATAAACACGCCACCCCGTTCTTCCAGATGCCTTCGAAATCTAAAACTTGATGAGAAGATACGGCTGATATGTAAAGTGTTTTCTTGTCCAGAACGTATATTGTAAATTCGACCACTGCCCTTTAGAACATTTAGGATGTGATCGATTCCGTCATCCACACCTTATCTTTTACCCTCTTGGACGTAACCATAGCCAACGAAGTTTTCGTCAATATCATAGTCCTGGACCAGATGGCGTCCCCGTCAGTATTATACAGGTGACTGGTAACGATATTTTTCCGTTCCTTCTGTGTAAGCTATTTAATAAAGCTCTGGAAAATAAAACCTTTCGAAGTGTGCGGAAGGAATCGTACATTCTGACTATCACGATACATGGCCAATCTACGTTATTTGACGATATTCAGCCAATCAAACTACTTTACGCAGCTTGGAAAATCTTGGAGACCTTGATCAAAGATAAGATGAAGTATCACTTAACAGAGAATAAACTACCGCGTGCGGCTAGCATGATCTCCTCAAAACAAGGTCTTGTGCAACCGGTCAGCTCCCCTTTTGATCACATTCTGCAATCTAGGGACAACAGATTTGCACTTTACATAGTCTAGTTCGATTTAACTAAAGCTTTTGATCGTTCCCAACCCTCATACGTTGTCAGCAACCTCACAATACTATTGCACTGCCTCTAGCTATTATTGTTTTAGTGAAGCAGTATTTTTATCCTAGTTTTTTTTTTAAATTGGCGTCTCACCGAACTCCGCCTCCGATTTAACAGTAGGAGTTTTTTTACTGCTTCTTTTCTAGTTCATCGTATATGTCAGAGGTTGTTGACAATTTTTTTAACAAGGTCAATTGGTTCTGAATCGGATATGCATAACATATTATTCATTTCTGCTGTTAATATGGCTGCTTACATAGTGCAGCAATTATCCACTTTGTATTTATTGATACTACGATACTAAGTTTGAAATGACGGGCTCTCTGGGCCTTAAATATACAATTAAATTATTTGTTTATCATTAACCTTCGGTATATGTGGTAAATTTCGGAACTTCATATCTTCTTACCTGAGCTTTCGCACACATCATGTTAAGATATCCAATGTTATCTCCAACCTTACACGTGTTTGGAGTGGAGTTATTCAGGGTCTTGTGCTTTTCACTTTAAGTCACTTTATTGAGGGAATTAGGCTTTCGCCCTTGAGCTCCCTATTTAAATTCAAAAATGATAAAATAATAAAAGTTTACAGCAATAACTCTGACACTTTTAAGCGGAAGTTTGACCAGTACAGCCATAAGTACCACCACGACATCCGAACCTAACACATTTCCTGAAACATATTCCCATCCACCATTTTCGCGTCATATAACATACTACTCCCTATTTTGAGTAACATTATTTTATAATTGTTTGTCCGATACCCTGCAGTGTGTCGGGGAGATAACCCTTTGTCCAACGTCCATTATGAGTCAGCCTATTTTTAAATTTACAGTGTCACTGATATCAATAGGGAGCTCAAAGGCTTCGCCTATATTTCCATTAATAAAACTGAACTTAACTGAAAAAATGAAAACGTAAGGTAATCGATATGTGTGGGCCAGGCATAAGCTGCCACTACTGACACAAGCTTCATTATATGTACAATAGTTTCTCAGCAAACGAGTATCCAGTTTGCATTTGAATGTCTATTTATTTAGAATTTATATTTGGTTAGCACCGTCAAGGCACTGCCTAAGCAAACATTTGTAACGAAATAAAGTCATGACAATGTATATTTGTATATTTTGAAGGGTTACAGGCATTGCCCTTGATGACCCTATTAATGTTAGGTTATCATTGCATGTGTACAGTCAATATAAAATGTTGTACATTTTAAAATGTTTGAGTCAAAGCATAACATAACTTCAAATGCGTTTTCACAGCCATAAGCGAAACATTGTGGAAGAAAAGTAGAGCCCGAAAGATTTTAAAAGGCTGGTTTTAAGAAATCAGGCTGTGACAGTCGTCTTTTGTCAAATACAATGCAATCAAGCCTTCTTTTTAAAAATCAATAATGCTTTCAGAGGTAACCATCTCACTTGGTAACGAGTTCCAAGGTCGAACCACTCGTTGGCTGAAAGAAAAACTTTCTGAGGTTCAATCGCGTGCGTTCGCTATTAACCTTGTAAGGATGACCACGCAGATGAGTTGTGCAGGCAAAGTCGAAGAAATCCTCCGATCTCAGGGTGGAATCATGGCCCCGGATAATCCGGAATGTCCAGAGCAGGCTACACCGTAAGTGCCTGTAGGAAAGAGGAAATAAGTCAAGCTTTTTCAATCTTTCTTGGTACGGTAAAGTCTTAAGACCGTCAACCATCTTCGTTGCTCTCCGTTGCACCTGTTCGAGGAGGTCAACATCTTTCTTCATCCACGGTATCCAAGCTGGTACTCCGTAATCTAAATGTGGTCTCACAAAGGCGCCATAGACTTTTCCGAATAGATCAGGGGGAATATTTTAAACGCACGTCTGATCCAATGTAGTGTACATGTTGCCTTCTGGACTGCTTTTCTTACAGTGTTCTGAGGGCATCAAATTCACAGTTGTCCACATGCCCAGATCTTTGTATGTTTCGACCTCTTTTAATGCAGTGCCAAAAATAAAGTACTGGTGTCTCAGAGATACTTTTCGACCGGCGCTTATATGTAGGATCACGCACTTGGATACATTAAACTTAAGAAGCCACCTAGCCGACCAGGCACTTAGTTTGTCGATATTCGATTGTAACCCTTTTGCACCATCAGCGCAGCTGACTTAAGTCCATATTTTAATGTCATCTGCAAACATGACAGCTTCACAATCTAGGTCATTGAGACAGTCGTTCGCGTAGATAAGGAAGAGTAGGGGGCCCAAAACAGAACCCTGTGGAACACCACTTTTTACTTTTGCCCATTCTGAGCTAGACTTTCCAACAACAACTCTCTGTACTCTGAAAGACAAGAAACTCTTGATCCAATTGAAAGGTTTTCCTTGAATTCCTACGTTCCAAATCTTCTGTAAAAGAAGCCCGTGTGGTACACTATCAAAGGCCCTTTTGAAGTCAAAAAATACAACATCTACTGCATGACCCTTATTTGTGGCCTTTGTCCATTTCTCGTGCGACTGAAGGGCACTCGTGAGACAGGAACGTCCTGGACGGAAGCCGTGTTGGACATCGTATAGGATTTGGTTGTTTTCCAGATAGTGCATTAAATGTCTCTTGATAATACGCTCCATTATTTTGCACGCTATGCAAGTTAAACTGACAGGGCGGTATTTTTCACAGTCGAGTCGTGAACCTCCTTGATAGATCGGGGCGATGAATGCGCACTTCCATTCTTCCGGGAGTTTGCTTTCTTCAAAGGACTTTTGGAATATGATGCACAGTGGTACACACAGTTCGTTAGCAAGTTCTATTAGTGCTAATGCAGGAATTCTATCCGGCCCAGGCGACTTGGCTGGCTTTATACGGAGTAATTTGGTTTTAACTACGGTCGATGAAAAGTCTAGGTCAAGGTCCTCTGTTGTGGATGAGGAGGAGATGGAGGAGTAAGGTAAAGGGGGGTACACATTGGTTGACAAACTGTTTGAATAGCAGCAAAATTATTAGGCTCTCTATTGAAGACGGTCTGGAAGAATTTGGAAAGAAGGGATGCTTTAACCTGGTCATCGGTCTCCAGTTTTCCGTCTGCAGACCTAAGGGCAGGTATCATCTCCTAAATTCTCTTTGTACTCCGTATGTAGCCATATAGCATTTTTGGGGTGTTCCAACGATTTTTTTGCAGTATGTTTAGCTCAAACTTCCTCCGCAGCTTAGTAGCCCTCACATTTACAAACGTTGCGTTGTTGCTTATATCCCCGTAAGTGAGCATCGGAGCCGGTTTGTCTGTAACGCCTCCAGAAGCGATTTCTTTTTTTGAAAGAGGCCTGCAAGTTTGAGTTTATCCACTTTGGGCGGTTTGTGGTTGTCTTTTCCTGAGAGGACAGTTGAGGTAAACAATCCTTTTCAATAACGAACTCAATGTCGTCCAATCTTTATTGGTTTCACCATGTAGTTCTGTTTCCCAGGATATCTCTGAAAGTTGTCTTCTCATAAGTGAGTAGTCCCCCTTCCAAATGTTTCTTACCCAAGTATCGGGTAAATTTGGTTTGGAAAACAGTGAGTACTCGAAGCACAGCGTAATGTGAACATGTTTGAAAGTTAATAGTATGGACCAATTTCTGATATTAAGCGGAGAGGAATTTGCCTACCAGTCAATGTCTGGCTGATTGAAATCGCCTACGATTATTTTGACATCAAATTGAGTGTCTGCAACTTTTTCAAATAGTCCACAGAGCTCGCTTTCATTGCCAGAATAACACGAAGGATTATAGACACAGCCAATTAACGCTTTTTTTATTGTGAGGGAGGATGACTGAAGCAAAGCATACATTTCCAGAAAAGGACGAAATTCTCAGCTGAAAAGGGAATTGTACAAAGGATGACTTAAAATAAAGAAAGCAACCACCGCCACGTTTTTTAGCGCGGTCTTCTCGGTACAAATTAAAATTATCTATAGCAAGCGTTGAGTCAGAAATAAGAGAGTGAGCCCAGGATTCAGTGATGCACAGCACATCTGGATAAAGCTCAAAGGCTACTGTTCTAAGCTCAGCCATCTTATTTACAACTGATCTCGCATTGAGTGAAACTAAGCTGAACGTATTCCTGAGCTGCAGGTAACGCTCATCAGTTTGTATAAAAAAGGAAAATTTGGTGGCGGAGAAGAAAACTGGAAAGAAGAAACGAAAGGGGGAAAAATTGCTCTGGTCTACAATTTGTCGAAATGTTACTGTTATGAGAACTGAGATAATTGTACAGCGGCATATTTGGAGGAAAACCTTGGAAAGGAAGGCTATTTTGTGGCGTTTAAAAGATAGAGGGTGGCATAGAAATGAGATTTTGAGGGAAGTTAGCATAAATTGGCGGAAAAAGTTCATTTGAAAAAGGAATAACTGATTTCGAAAAACTGGTAACATAATTAGAAGCGTTAATTATTTGGGTATTTCGGCCACCTTTTGGGTTGGGAAGGGTGCTAACATTAGCGTTCGCAGCTGTCGTAGATGCTGAGGGGTTAGCAGGTTTCCCATCGGTAATGAAACTACTGATTTTAATGCCTGGATTAGCCAATGATTCAGATTTACTAGGAGATTTCTTAGGTTTAGTAGAGTTGGCAGCTATAGCAGGTATGGTTTGCTTGGGATGAGAAAGAAGTGGTGTTGACACAATTTCACTCAAACAAGGAACAAGTTTTACGGGTGAAGATTCAGCTGGAATCGAAATTCCTGTCGATCCGGAGGGCCGTGGGCTTGCATTAACTACAGGACAAACCTCTGAGATAACTTTTGATATTGAAGGTGTAGACGAAGGCTTCTTGTTTGCTAATGAGGGTGAAACCCGACGTTCCATTGGGGTTTTATCCCTACAGATAAACAACTTTTTTTTCAAATATTGAGCTGAGTGCTCATGCTTAGAGAAAATAAGGTCAACTTCAATCGCTGAAAAAAGTTTGACTAGAACTGGCGGGTTTTTGCTACGGGAAGACAACCTTTTAGCTTCAGTGACTTTAAAGTTAAAGCCGCACGAGTAAAGGAAATGAAATGCAACGTCCAGGGGATTTTACTCTTGGGGACGTTTTTTAAAAGAAAATTGAAACTTCTCTTATGTCGGTCAATTGACTCAGTACTGACCATGTTTATTAAAGGCTCTAGTTTCACGCATTGTTGAGAAGTGAGTGAAGACAACTTTCCCTCAAAAATGGTACCAAGGATCGCGAAGAGAGAACCATATTTAGACATAAAGGTATTAAAGTTTTCCAGGGCGTCAAGGTCTAATTTCTTCATGCCTAAGGTGGGTTGCTCTAGTGAAAGTTTAACGCGAAGAGGAGGTTTAGCGTCCATATATCGATACCTCGCTATCCGCGATTTTGGCTTTGAGCCACGTTTCCATAATGGCCACGACATCGGGGGTTCGGTTGGAGACTAGTGCTTTGAGTTCGTCTACTTTAGAAAGGAGACTCTGAGCATTGGTATACAAACATCCCAATTTAGACTGGGTAACTCCTGCATATATACTTCTGCTCATTTCGTGCGATTGAATGCTAGAGTCTGCCAGTGCATTCCGAGGCGAACTGGTGTCCATCCAGCCCACGCTGGGTCCGATGAGTGGTCGTCAACCAAGTTCTGGTGCGCCTTCCTTTTGTTATACAAGCTCTGTACATTTGGATTCTTCATATTTAGTGTCCTCCGTCTCGTTGAAAACCCACCTTTATGATGTACGGGGTCTGCCACAAGAAAGACCTCTTCATCACTTTTATTTCCCCATCCTTTATTTGGAGCCATTTTCCCACCTGTTTGGTTCTCCTCTTCAGTTCTGTTCTCAGCATCCTCATTTTCAGCCTTTCCGTCAGTTATTAATCCGGCTGAAAAACACATTCCAGTGTCAGATATGGAGACTCCTTCTCCGTTCTACGAGATTTGGAGCCTAAACCTCATTTTGAAGAAGGATTTTAAGAGGCCTCAGTTATGATAGTTCACGTGAATAACATGCTTTCCCAAAATAAAATGCATTCTGCACGGTAACGCATTCGCAATCTTGAAGAATGTCATTTGATTATGCTCGGAAAAGGCTAAGGTTATGTTCTACCATTTCCTTTGCAATCAGAGAAGTGGTCTCGGGATCCTCTTTAATATCGCGATTGCGTTTTCGGTCGAAATGTCTGATTGGTGACTTGGTGCTTTGATTTGTTGATAGGGCATAAGTATCAGGAAGAATTCAACGTTGACTGACGATGCTTTTTGCGTCAGTATATTTAGAATTTAGAATATATGCAACGATTCCTAAAGTTAATGAAGAACCCCTTTTAGGAACTTTGCAATTTGTTCTGCACTTGCTCCTGTATCAACAGCAGAGGATTCCGCTTGAGCATCTATCGGTAAGATCAAGCTTTGTTCGGAGTTGGAACTCATTTTTGTGAAATCATCTTGGCATTTTTCGACTTCGAATTCTTCCTCTTTGGCCCTTACAATTTGACGAGCTTTTCAACTTCGCCTTTTTTGTAGCATCCAGCAAAGATGCAGCATATGTTTGCGTATTCAGAGCATATCTGCTTTGTCTGAGCTGGATGACAGTAAAAAGGGGCATGAGCTGATTTGATAATAATAACAATAATTTGCATATTTAAGGCCAAGTGGGCCCCGTCATTACAAACTTAGTAATGCGGTATACATAAATACAGAGCGAGTACTAGCTGCACTATGTGAACAGCCATATGAACAGCAGAAATAAGTAGTATGGTAGGCATATCCGATTCAGAACAATTCACCGTTTTTAAAACAATACTCTACAATCTTTGGAATACACGGTGAACTAGGAATGAAGCAGTGAAAAAACTCCTACGGTTAAATTGGGAACGGAGTTCGGACAGCCACCAATTTTTTTAAAAAACAGGAGCAAAACTGCTTCACTAAAACATTAATAGCACGAGTTGATGGGATTGGTACGACGTAAATGGGATAGTATTGTGATGTTGCTGGCAACGTATGAGGGACCAGAAGGCTCCTTGTCCGGTGGGAGATAATATAACAGCCATAGCTGCTGATTATAACCACCATGGAGGTGAGAGAGAATGAACTCATCATTGACAACAGGGTCAAAAAGAAGAGGAGAGAGTAGATGTCACGAGATTATTACCGAAATGCGACCTTGCTGACTGCATAGTCCACCAACAAAGAGGCGAAAACATCAGGACCGGCCACAATCATCAACTGATCCCGGAGAACATCGTCAGGGTTGCAAAATCAGAGGAACGTATCAAGGTTGTCAAGATTTGACAATGATAGTTAAAAAGAGGAGGCGAAAAAGTGACTGCGAAGATTGACTCTGCAAAGTAAAGTGGAAAAATATTAAGAAACCAATATAATGTCAAGGGAACTGCCTCAAATACCAGGAGGACCCTTTTCAAAATCTAAAATTTGCGAGTTTGGGAAGGAAACAGACGACAAGGACTTTATATCTTCCGAAGTTAAATGTTTGCGTTATTTGTTTTTGAAAATCGCAAATGTAGATGACAAACTCATTTTGAATGGAAGATTATTCCAAATGAAAGCATATTTGGAGGCAAAAAACTGAGAACGGTTATTTGTGGAGCGAAGGGGTGGTGAAATGATCATAGATGAATTACGAGTGGCATAAGGTCTATCTAGCGGAGTGAGAGCGTTAATTCGTGGGAGATTTGGGCTATAGTTAACGCGAAATAAGATGCAGAGCCCGGCTTCGAGTCTTCCAACCCACGGAAATTAAATGTTTGCTAACTTGCATTTATCCGTATAAGAGATACTGGATCCATCATGGGCAAATAGTCTTCGAGTAAAAACCCTCTGAACTTTTTCAATCTTTCTGCGGTCAGAGTCGTTCATCAGTCCAAAGAGGGGACAGCAGTATTCTAGGATGGGAAGAACAAACATGTGGTACATTCTTAATTTTATTTTCGGAAGGAAGGAATTATGCGATATAAAACTGCATATCTGTGCAGCTTTTGAAAAAACTCGATCCTGCACTTGAAACGTCATTCAGATGAATTAATTTCTTAATTTGAATTATTCAGTGCTAGTTAGGGCAATGGCAAGATCTCAGCTAGCAGTTATCATTGGGAAATCAGTCACTCAATTTGATAGCAGAACTAAACGCGTAAAGCTCAGTGTTTTGCCATAAGAAACTCAAATTGATGACACCCAGAAAGAAGGTGCATCTTCGTGCAAAACGGACGTCCTATGCGATGTGCTAAGTCTCATTCCCAAGACGAATACAACAGAAATTTGACAGAGACGAAACTGGTGTGTCTATGTACAAAAAGCGGAAGCCTAGTATCCACAGTTGATGAATTATTGGTTTGTATTAACGAACTCTCTATGGATGTAGTTGCAAAGACCCACTGCCATGGCAGGAAACGTCTAACGTCGTTTACCGGATGTGGTGCAGTTGTAGGCTAGGCAATTACGTGTAAGACACCGGGCGATTACTCTGGAAGCGAATGGCCAAGCACGAAGCTACGTTGAGGAGGAAAGACGCTGGCTCTCAGGTTGCAGCTCACTCGATGTAACCAAGCTGAGGCCGCAATCCTCGCAAGAGGTGATAACTGCGTGAACCGCGAGCTGCTTTAATCATGGTTCTCAGACCCACGGTCCATTAACAAGCGTAATGAACTACCGTTCCCACAGTCCATGTTGAGGCATCGGCTGGACAGGGGAATGGGTCACCTGGGGAGGATGTGAGAGACCAACACCTCAATTGACACCAAGTAGGCACGTCATTTGAAAGTGATTTTGGATTTCAACTCATTTGATTTTTCAAAGATTTAGTCTTTTCCTTAGTTAAGACGATAGGTTGGTTTCAAATAACCCACGGTTGGATATCCCATTGTCTAAATTTGGGAGTTATTTACTTGGACGTGACTATTATGTGGCTGTCCAAATATTCTTTTTCTACGGAGTCTTCAACGTCCCTGCGAGAATAACAGATATCAACGTTCATCTTTTTCCAAAAGTCACGCCGGTGGTTTGCTGCTTGAATGCGCTCTCAATCATGGAAGGAGAAGTCACAACAAAGGCTTAGTCGTTGCATGCTTATAAAAAGTCTCTCTGCTGAATATTATTGCCGCATCGTCTGTTTATTTAAGAAGATTTATAAATAAAACGCGTCTGCATAGAATTGTAAGTGGTATAGAAAACGCAAATGCTCACGATTTAACTACGCGGAAAGGATTCGACGCCACGGTAAGGAATTGAACATGCTCCAGAAAAATGTACACTAACCTTTATGCAGAAGACCGATGCCTCCAACCGCTCGGGCACATATGAACGGAAATCTGACAAAACCTTGTATACAAACAGGATGGACGGCAAAGACAGATCGATATCAAGGTGAAGGCACGCAGGTCGATTTTCAAAAGCTAAGTGAAATCTCAAATCTTGAACGTACCTCTTCATTTCTTGCTGACGTGATTGGCTTAATTGTTGATAAAAGTTTTGCATTTCTAACCGTTACTCAACTGCGCATACCTGTGGTGTTTGTCTTTAACAATAGGGGGGAATTATACAGTTTTATAGAGCTTATCCGACATAGCTTCATTTCTCGTTCTCAACTTTAAATGGATTTATTCGTTTCTTGCAATATTTATCGTGTAAAGCTTTGATAAATTTTTGTATTTCTAGCCTTTAAACAACTACATATACCTGTGGATGTTATATTTTACAATAGGTGGAACTATTCAGTCTTAAACTGCTTCACCCAAAGTACAAAAGTACAAAAGTAGAATAATAGAGCACAAACATAGAATTTACGTTGAAATTTGAAAAAATTATCAATTTCCAACAATAAGTTATAAATAGCAAGCATTTTTATTGTTAACATATCAACCAGTTTGAAATCAATAGCAGCATAAATTATTTTACTCTGCGTATCCTCTGCAGATTTCACTTATATTTCGACGAAGGATGAAACTAACAACCTCAATTCGTCGTAAACTACCTGCCTCGGGCGCCAAGCGTTGCTTGATTACACCTAGTATGCAAATATGCTAGGTGGACAATGGTAGCGTCTTTGAAATCCTGAGGGACTTGTCCTTGGTGCCACATCTCCTGGAAGAGCACTGTGAGTCGATTCATCAGCTGGGGTCCGTGGCTGGGAAGTCTGCAAATCTGACGCTTCCACCAGACCACGCCGTCGGCTCAGTGTATGTGCTGTGTGTGTCGAGTGGCTGACCAGTGGACTGGGAGTCAGACGGCGATGGCTGCTTTATATCCTCTGAGTTTGTGAATCCTGGTGTGTGCGTTATGGGGGCCAAATATGCAACCCATGGTAAAAGCTTAACAGCTTGGTTTGTCCGCTTTACAGAATTGCAATGAATTCATGACCAAGTTTGGATCTGTTGTATCTATACTTGGTAACCTGTTCAATGGTTACATATCTGATGTTCCCTCTCACGACTGCAGACGCCTCGACCCGCTTGTTAACTTGGTTGCCAGCGAGGCTTTTGACAGACAGAAACGTAATCATAATTTTCTCCTAAAAAATTGCTCCCATACACAGACGCCCAGTTGACGTTGCTATGTCCTTTTTGTACTCGAGTGGTTTCAACTACAACATAGTGGAAGCAAAACGCCTCTCTTCGCGTAGCAAGAATCCTCCTATCTTAGGTGATTTTTTTTTCACCAATTGAGTTGGACTCAATCTTTGCTCAACGAGGTTGCACTTCTCGCTACTTGGAAATCACAAAATGTTTTCTTTTGTCTAGATCTTACACCAATGGAGCGAAGAAATGGGTCCTTCATATCATCAACTTCTCAACCTAATATTCACAAATCTGGTCGTATTTCCACTAACCTCAATGCACCGAATAATTCATCTCCTCAGATGTCCAGTTCGGTCAGCCCCTACACTCAACCTTCTACTACGTTTTTCCCAAGGCCAAATAATGAAATTTCCGAAGCTTTCAGCCCACCTGTAATGTTCACAACCCCGTCTAAAGCATTTATACCGTCTAACCCGTCTAAAGCATTTAGACTGACAGCTTCCCCTCTTAAACGCAGTTCTTCAGGCCTCTCCGTGAAATTTCCCGAGCCACATCGCATAAATAGCGTACTTCAAATACAAAATCCGCAATCATCTCAATTTAAAGACAATTCATTTAACCTTGCTTAAACTAGCTCGTCCCATAACCCTACGGGCATCTTATGTTCCCATTTATAAAACGTAAGGCAGGTTGTCAGAAGGACGTAAATCTAACCCACACCGAAAAACAAGGTAGCGCAGTTCTGAGTAATAGCATACTGCCTTATCTAAAGCTAACTAAGCCTCTCCAACAGGCAAATAACCCTAACCATGTTAACCGACATATAAGACCTGACTTTCCAGCACTTAATTCTTAAAGCTGCTTGCCATCTCCCACCAGCCTCTTTATTCCATCTTACTTCCCACCATTCCGTTAAACTACCAACAGGCATATCCCGGTCTTAACCACTATAGTGGTTTGATACCGGAAAGTTTTATTCCAGAACCTTCTAGATATACCTCTCAGCCTTTGGCTTCTGGCGTTCCTTATACCAATATTTCTAGCGCAGTTGACGGTTACCCTCCAAACCACAATAACTTCGAACTTAATCACCCACCTCCAACTTTTTTTATAAATTACGATTACCCTAGTTTGGATACTCGAACTACGCTAGATGTCATATTACTTAATGCTAGATCTGTTATAAATGAAATGGCCCAACTAAGAGCCATTGCTTTCGATTTAATGCCTGATGTTTTATGCGTTACTGAATCTTGGATCCATCCCTTAATTTCTGACTCTTTGTTTTTCATAGACCAGTATTATCTCTACTGTCAAGACCGAACTAGTAAGCGTGGTGGTGGTTGTCTTCTCTATATTAAAGCTTCATTTATGCACTTCCCATTTGATATAGATGTTGCGTCATTCTCTGGTTATTACTGCTTTGCATCCATTATCCTGTCGCCCCGGCAAAAGGCGATTCTTGGATGTATTTACAGCCCACCCAATTCATGATTCGATGATGAGGCAAACGTTTGCGAAATTTTTAAATTTTAACATTAAAATAATAGCTGGGATTTTAATTTTTCCTGAAATTGACTGGATTTTAAACTTTTGTCCGCCCAGATTTCAGCCTGTCCTAGATACCATTAATTTTTCTAATTGGTCCCAGCTTGTCCGTTCTTTAACGAGAGACGAGCATATTTTAGACCTGATTTTCACAAATGACATTGCTCCCCTCTTCGTTGATTTTAAGCAGAGCCTCTTTCAAAGTGACCATACATTAATTCACTGTTGCCTTCCGATTGTCTCATCGAAAAAGGCTACCGCCTTTCGTACCTATCATGATTTTGACCGCGCAGATATGAGCTAAATTAATAACTTTTGGACTCGTTGGACCTAGCAGCTTATCTCCATGGCTCTGGCGGCGGGGTTGGGCTTAGGCGTTGGGTGGACAGATGACGTCATGGTTTTGGCCAGGGTTGGTCGGGCCCGGCTGTGCCAGGATCACTTGGTTTAATGAACGGCAGGGGGACCAGGGGTTGGGGTTAGTGTTTAGCTGTGCTGGGTTCGTGATGGGATGCAGGGATCGCGGCGGGTTTTTGGTTGGCTCTGGGTTGGGTGTGGACCCGGGGATCATGAAGGAATGGTGGACTTGACAATGATGGGTCGTGCATGGTGGGTTTGTGGGTAATCGTTTGCTGGGTGAATGAGGCTGGTTCGATGGGCGACTCTGACAGGTGGGAATTGTTTGGTGCGTTTCGATCATCTTGCAGTGATCTGAGACAGCTGGGTCATGTTCGATGATCATCGGCCTCTTTTTGTCATGGGGGCTGAATTTAGGCGGCCCGGAAGTAGTAGTGGAGAAACAAGCCTGTTTTAGGGGTTGTGTTCCGAAACAGGTTGTGAGGTGCTTGGGAGAAAGCGACGTTTGGCGGTCATGCCATTTTATGGTTTGTCTTTGGGCGGTTTGGGTTTGCGACAAGCGGAGAGTCTGTTGTTTGTCGCGGCGTTTAGGAGTCGGGATCGCCGATTAGGACGTGAAGTAGCGTAAAGGGCGTTTGGGCGACAGCGAGGCTTTGCGAGCGGTGAGCATTCGATGGCGACGCTTGAAGTGACGGCAGGCGGAAGCAAGCGGCCGGACATCCCTGGAGATCATGTAAAGTGTGTTACCTAGCTTTATTAACCGCGTCACTTCCCTTCGTAATGAGCAGCAGTCAGTGGTTGTGATCTACTTTGACCCGAGCAAAGCCTTTGACAAGGTACCGCACAGACGTCTTCTGGTGGAACTGGAAGCCCTCGGCATCCGGTTTCCTCTCCTTGACTTCATTGGTTCCTAGTTGTCTAGCCCGCAGCCAGAGGGTCTTAGTAGGTAATAACTACTCTACGCCTCAGCTGATCGCGAGTGGCGTTTTTCAAGGAACGATGCTAGGTTCCCTCCTCTTTATTCTGTTCATAAACGAAATGTTAACTATACTCAAAATTTCATAAAGTTTCGTTTATGCTGACGATCTCAAGGGCAATTATCCATTTTCTAAAGACACCGTTTATAGTTTCGTTGGTAAAATGAACACAGATCTACTTATGCTCTCACGTTGGAGCTCTAGTTGGCAGATGAAATTTTCTCCATCCAAGAGTAGCTTCATGTGTTTTGGCTCCGATACGCCTTCATGGACTCCAATTTTTTTTCAAAATAATACACTTTTAGAACGATCAATCATAAGAGACTTAGGTCTAAGTTACACGAATAAGCTAGCATTATCGCCTCATGCAGATCGAGTTTCTTCAAAGGTTGCACAGATATGTGGTTTATTATCACATAATTTCTTCCTTCCGAAAATAAAATTAAAGAATGTACCGCATGTTTGTTCTTCCCATCCTGGAATACTGCTGTCCACTCTTTGGACTGATGAACGCCTCTGACCGCAGAAAGATTGAAAAAAGTTCAGAGGGTTTTTACTCGAAGACTATTTTCTCATGCTGGATCCAGTATCTCTTATACGGATAGATGCAAGTTAGCGTACATTAAATTTCTGTGGGTTGGAAGACCCGAAGCCGGGCTCTGCATCCTATTTCGCGTTAACTCTAGCCCAAATCTCCCACGAATTAACGCTCTCACTTCGCTAGATAGACCTTATGCCACTCGTAATTCATCTATGATCATTTCACCACCCCTTAGCTCCACAAATAACCGTTCTCAGTTTTTTGCCTCCAAATATGCTTTCATTTGGAATAATCTTCCATTCAAAATTAGGTTGTCATCTACATTTGCGATTTTCAAAACCAAATAACGCAAGCATTTAACTTCGGAAGATATAAAGTCCTTGTTGTCTGTTTCCTTCTCAAACTCGCTAAATTTTAGATTTTGAAAAGGGTCCTCCTGGTATTTGAGGCAGTTCCCTTGACATTATGTTGGTTTCTTAATATGTTTCCACTATACTTTGCAGAGTCAATCTTCGCAGTCACTTTTTCACCTCCTCTTTTCAACTATCATTGTCAAATCTTGACAACCTTGACACGTTCCTCTGATTTTGCAACCCTGACGATGGTCTCCGGGATCAGGTGATTATTTTGGCCAGTTGTGATGTTTTCGCCTCTTTGTTGGTGGACTATGCAGTCAGCAAGGTCGCATCTCGGTTATAATCTCGTGACATCTACTCTCTCCTCTTTTTTTGACCCTGTTTTCAATGAGTAGGTCCTCCTCTCTCACGTACATGGTGGTTATAATCAGCAGGTCTGGCTGTTATATTATCTCCCACCGGACAAGGAGCCTTCTGGTTCCTCATACGTTACCAGCAATATCACAATACTTTCCTATTGCATCGTACCAATCCCATAAATTCTAGCTATTAATATATTAGAGAAGCAATTTTTTCGTCCTTGTTCTTTTTTAAATAGCGTCTTGTGGAACTTCAACCCCGATTCATCTGTAGGAGTTTTTTATCTGCTTCTTTTCTAGTTCACCGTATATGCCAAAGATTGTCGACGATTGTTTTAAAATGGTAAATTGTTCTGAATTGAATATGCATACCATACTCCTCATTTCTCCTGTTCATATGGCTGCTCACATAGTGCAGCAATTATCCACTTTGTATTTATTTATTCCGTTATACTAAGTTTGTAATGATGGAGCCCTCTGGGCCTTAAATATACAATTTATATTTATATATATTCTGTTACTAGTTCTCCTCCTGCCACGCTGGCAAAAGCCTGATATCATTAATGAATGACCTACGAGCACGAAAAATGTATGGGTTATTTAATTCTCCTAAAGAAATTCCTATTGTTGGAAAAAGAGATCAATAACTTGAAACTAGCAATTTAAAAGTGTAAACAGTTTCTTGCTTATGTGTGCACTTAGAGAAGATTTTCCTCCTTTATTTGCCTCATCGGGTCCTCTTCAAATTTTTATCCATTAGTTTCCAAAAAATACTTCTAAGACTCACTGACGTAAATCTATTTGGTGAGGTTCATTTTCCCCTTTCGAGATGCTTATTAATCGGCATCGACAGAGCACTCCACATTTCCAGCAGTGAAATTTAAAAAGACCTTGGAGAGAGGAGAGACCAGTTGGTTAACGAGTTAAGTCACTTTAAGTCACTTTATTGAGGGAAGTAGGCTTTCGCCCTTGAGCTCCCTATTCATATGCATGTCAATAGTATTAATGATAACGGTATATCGGTATGATTTCGGTATGTATAGGGAGATAGGCAGAGCCTTTGAAAACCCTATTTACAGATAGACGCTAGCAAAACAACAAATGTTACATGGCGATAGTCGTTTTAGTATATCAATCATTGCTGTCGACTAAATATATGTTCATCAAGTAAAAATGCATCAAGTCTTCTTTTAAACATTTCAACGCTTTCAGCTGTGACAACTGAGGCTGGCAGCTTGTTCCATTCGTCAATCACCCTTTGGGAAAAGAAGTTGGCCCGTACTTCAAGTTTGGCGTGATTTTTCTTTTCAGTTTGTATTGGTGACCTCGAGGGCTTGTCATGTTTGCCAATTCAAAAAGTTGGCCATCTGAAGCACAATCAACTCCTCTGACCAGTTTGAAGACTAAGATCATATCCTCTGTATTGCCTATAAGAGAGGAAAAATTTTTAGAGTCTTTCTAGGCGGCCCTCATAGGGGTAGGCATTCAATCCGCTGACTAGTTTCGTTTGCCCTCCGTTGAACTTTCTCCAGCAGAGCGTAGTCATGTTTCGTCCAAAGGGCGCCACGCCTGAACGCAATATTCCAACACCGGCCGGATAAATGTTCCCATAAACGCGCCAAAAAGCTCTCCGTCAAAATTAACGAAGGACCTCCTGATTGCGCCTAAAGATACACATAGCTTTCTTTTGCGATATTCGCACAGTGCGACGATGGTTTGAGAGTTGGTGTTATCCATATACCCAAGTCCTTTAGAATATTAACCTCCTGGAGTTGGTGACCACTGATGGAGTACTGGTATTCAAATCTCAATAAGCCTTCTGGAACTAGACCGCAGTCGGATTATTTTGGCATTTGTTAAGATTAAGGTTCAGCAGCCACTCATCACACCATGTTTGCAATCGATCTAAGTTTTGTTGCTTGGCAATTTTCGCATCCTCCGGTTTTCAATCGAGTTCCATAACTTCAAATCGTCAGCGAACACCTTCCTCATGTGAACAATCCAGGCAGTCGTTTACGTATATAAGAAACAAAATGGGACCGAGAACGCTGCCCTTACAAATGA
>WEDG01012164.1:0-10737 GCA_017591395.1 Schistocephalus solidus | reverse complement strand
TTTGTCAGCACCTACTTAATGCGGCTCAGCATGGGTTTCTCGAAAAAAGGTCTTGTGACACCTGCCAGCTCTCTTTCTTTGATCATGTGCTACAATCTTGAGACAGCAGTTTTGCAATTTATACCGTATACTTCGATTTCACGAAGGTTTTGATCGTGTTGACCATGATATCCTACTGCTGAAACATGCCTCGTTCGGCTAAGGTAACAACTTTCTGAGCTAAATATCTTCCTATTTGAATGCTCGCGCACAACGGGTAATGTATGTCAAACCTAGTCTGGAATACTGCTCGTTTCTATTTAGCTTCTGCACGCGAGTGAACGGATGAAGATAGAATCAGTCCAGCACTTCTTAACTAAAAGAGTTTTCACTTCAGAGCACAGAAACCTGTCCTACCAACAATGCTATGAGCTTACAAGCCTCGACCCGTTGTGCTTCGTAGATTACAGAAGGGACTATTTTTACTGTTCAAGCTTTTAAACGGTTTTACCTTTAACCCCCTTACATCCCTGAGGCAGCTCGACCAAACTCGGTGCACCAGTCATCGAGGTGTATTTTTATTTCTTCCTTTTGCCCGCACCGTTAGATACGGTCGGTTTTCTCTGTTACCACTATAGAAATCTGGAATAAACTACTCAGAAGTATTAAAATTCAGCAAAACTATCATTTGTTTACGAGAGCTGTCACTAGTTTTCCACATTCAGGACACCTTACACAAATTTTGGGTGCTGATTCTCTGGAAGCTCTCTTCCGTTCTGATGGCATCCACGGACTCTGAATCCGGTGCCGGACTTCATACTGAAGGCAATATTGCTGGCTCTGCAGTCCATAATCGGGTTATTTTTCAGTCGACAATGAGCAGCCGTTCGCCGGCATACCTGCTGCTAGTACAGAATACCTGATCCACAACAATGAAAGGAGAAGTACTACACCGTGCACCTGTGTCAATACTTCCCTGTCCTGAACTTTAATCCGTTCGATAAGCTGCAGTTTTTTCTCCTTAAAACACTATAAAGAACGATCAGGAGTTTTTTCACTGTCAGCTCGACCCCATACTTTAAATCCCTTTTGACCTTGCTTGTTAACTGGCAATAAAAATATAATTAATTAACTATTTGAGTAGGTTGCCAGTCACACCCATTTGAAGCAGCTTAAAGATCAGACGTCTGTGTGGAACCCTGTCAATGGCTTTGGCACAAATGTTCCGTTATGGTTGTCGGTGACAACCATCAGCCTCATCTTAGCATAGATGGCCACGATATAAATGTACCTGGCGTTGTTAAGGACCTGGGCATATCATATTCCAACGGTCTCCATCTTTCAGAGCATTGCGCCCTGATTGTCTCCAAAGCACGCAGAACTGCCGGGTTTATCCTCCGAAATTTTAAAACTATTGATATTAGACTTCGCCTTTATAAAATGTACGTTAGACCTGGCCTGGAATACTGCTCGTTTCTATTTAGCCTTCTGCGCGCTAGCGAACGGAAGAAAATAGAATCGGTCCAACACTTCTTCACGAAAAGAATTTTTATCGTTGGAGCACCGTAATCTGTCGTATCAAGAACGCTGTGGCCTTGTTAACATTGATCCCTTATGGTTTCGCCGAGTGCAGAAGGGACTATTTTTTTTGCTTTTTAAGCTTTTTGAATAATCGTACATTTAATCCCCTTATCACTGTGAGGCAGCTTGACCATCCTCGGCGCAGCAGTCATCGCAATGTCTTTTTTTATTTCTTCCATTAGCTCGCACAGTTAAGTATCGACGGTTCTTTTCGATAAACGCCATGGCCATGTGGAATAAACTTCCCCATAATATAAAAGTCCAACGGAGTTATTCTTTGTTTAAGATTACCATTACTAGTTTTTTGCATTCAGAACAGTTTCCAAGAATTCTGGGCGCCGACACGGTAGAATCTGTTTTCCTGTTCGACGGAGTGCGCGGCATCTGAACTCGATCCCAGGTGTTATCTTGAGGGATACGGCACCGTCTCTGCAGCCTGCACCCGTTGACTTCTTCGGCAGACAGTGAGCGACCGCACACGGATGCTTTCTTGCCTGAGGCAGAATCCCGGTTCCTAGCAAAGACAGAGACTGCATACAGACTGCAATTGTGTTAGCCCTTCCCTGATCTGAATTGCTATCATCCTTACAGGCGGCAGTTTTTTCTCCTGAATAACATGAAAATAGGAAAAACACTTATAATGATATATATTCAGGAGTTTTTTTTCACTGCCAGCCTCTACCCACTGAATATTTCACCTGACAATGCCTGTAAACCGGTATTAAATACAACTATTATTATTATTATTATTATTATTAATGTCAATATAGACCACATAGACTGACAAACCCATTTCTAATGATTTTGTCCAACTTTCCATGGATGTGAGCAAGTTTGTGGGGCAGGATCGACCACTCCGAAATCCATGTTAATATGAACTTAGCAAGTTGTTCTCTTCAATATTTTGCATTCAGAACAGTTTCCAAGAATTCTGGGCACCGACATGAAGAATTTGTTTTCCTTTTTGACAGAGTGCGCGGCATCTGAACCCGATCTCAGGTGTTACCTTGAGGGATTCGGCACCGTCTCTGCAGCCTGCACCGGTTGACTTCTTCGGCAGACAGTGAGCAACCGTACATGGATGCTTTCTTGCCTGGGGCAGAATCCAGGTTCCTAGCAAAGACAGAGAGACTGCATACAGACTGCAATTGTGTGAGCCCTTCCGTGATCTGAATTGCTATCATCCTTACAGGTGGCAGTTTTTTCTCCTGAATAACATAAAGATAGGAAAAACACTTATAATGATATATATATATATTTAGGAGTTTTTCACTGCCAGCCTCTACCCACTGAATATTTCACCTGACAATGCCTGTAAACCGGCATTAAATATATTTATTATTATTATTATTAATAGGCCTCATCAGTTCCGTTAAGATTATCTTCTTTATCATTTTTCAACAAAATTTGTAATGATGAGGCCCTCTGGGCCCTTAAATATACAAGTTAAATTTATTTATTTATATACTAACTTAGTGATTACAAGTAGTATTATAACAACAATAAATAATAGCAATAAATAAATAAAATAAAATAAATTGCATCAGGTTGACAGCAGTCGGAAGGCATCGTGGTGCGTATTGCAGTTGCCTTTTAAAATGTCCAACTGCTGTAGACATCACAATATCCTCTGCCAAGGCATTCCAAACTTCAAACACTCGGCTGTAGAATAAGAACTTATGTGTGTCCACCCTGGCACCAGTCACTCAAAGCTTAAGTGGATGTCCTCGTAGGTTGGTTGTGGTTGCTAGCTCGAAGAAGTCTCTCGGTACTAGGCAGCATTCCTGACCGCATAAGATGCGGAAAATTTTATGTAAGGTCACTCCGTAATTGCCTGTAACTCTAAGGGAAAAGTTCGATATTAGCTAATCGGGTTTCGTAGAGTAGTGAGCCCTGATTGGTTACGAGTTTGTTCGCACGCCATTGAATTTTTTGTGAAGGATGTGTTCCCTAATGGTTCAGGGTCTCCAAGCTTGGGGGCAAACTAAATTTGTGGCCTCACAAAAGATAAGAAGGCCATTGAGAAGGAGGAGAACACAAAAGATATTTTACTGAGATCGCTGACTTAGCCACAAAAGATATTTTACTGAGATCGCTGACTTAGCCACCTTTGAGCCGTGGAGCTACGGTTTGGGTGAATTGGTAATCTACACACCCACTTCTTTTTAGATTCCACCTCTTAGTTCAGTATAGTCCAGTATATTTATGGGCAATAGGCATTGCCTTTGAAGACCCTATAAAAAACGGTTACTACAATATTACAGTTGAAATACATGTTATATCTAATTAGTGAGTAACGTATTCACGTAGCAAGTAAATGGTTTGAAACACTTTGAATCTCCGCACAGTTATCTTGAAGGTCCGATGATTAGCTATGTCAAATAATATGTATCACCGCTATCTGTACGTTGTGCAACGTTTTGGTATGATTTAGCAGTGCTTCCTGTGAGAATGAGCGGTATTAATCTAAATTCGCATAATAATGATATTTGCAACCATTTCCTGCTAGTGTACTAATTTGCTGACGGAAACCTGTTGTCAATATAGCCTAGTGGTTAGAGGTATCGATAGTCGGTCCTATAAAATTTTGCGGCGCAGGTTCGAAACTAGGCCGCAGACCACTTTTTCGTGGCAATAAAATTAAGGCACCTGTGTTTGAGCATACTTATGGGGATACAAAGCAAATCCCATTGATGTTTCAATCGCCACAAAATTAACAAAGAGTTTTTTAATGACATTGAAGAATATAGCTTTATAAGGATGTGAGCAAGGATATAAGAATATGAAGATATAACGACTCAGCCGTTGGTTTGAGCCCCTTCCGAGACTGAAAGCAGATGCAGGAAGCACACAGCCGGTGTGAGTTTCACAAATGAGCGAAGATCGAAGCTTGCACTTCACGTTGAGATATAATCCTGGGGTGGGAAGTAACCGCATCAGTGTAATTTTGAAAGCCTCAGAATCCTTACGCCCAAGTCACATTTTCCAAACTCAGGGGAATATACAGACAATTCTTCAATAATTTCAAAGCACAATGCCTTCTATTTGAGGTAGAGACTAAAAACTCGTAGGCTCGAAGGACTTCGAATTCGAACCCCATTTTGAACGACGCACCGGGTTAATCCCGGAAACGTATTCTCCATCTTGAAGGTAGGCATTTAAAAATGTTCGGAACAGATTCAGGTCATGTTCTTCTCTTTCCTTTGCAATCGAAGAAGTTTGAATGTGTCTGTCATGTCCGCCCGTATGACATCCTCGGTGAGTCCGTCCCAGGACCGATAACTCGCTGCTAAAGCGAATGGCGACAAACATCCAGGTGGGATAAGTATCCTCGAATATAATCAATTTATATAGCAAATGTTACTATTAAGTAGTGAGTAACATATTCACGTAGAAGGAAAATGTATTTGTGACAGAAGGATCTAGGCGCAGTCATCCTGAAGGATGGAAAATTTTTTAAGTCAAATAATCAATATCACCATTATCTGTATGTATGTGCAAAGCTTTAGGTATACTGTAGCAACGCCTTCCTAAAAGAATGAACGGTATTTGTCAAAGGAATATAAATCCAGTTTAAGTTTTAATGTGTATTTCGTATCCGCCCGTATGACGTCCTCTGGGAACCCGTTCCATTCACCGACAACTTGCTGTGTAAACGAGTGGCAACGAACATCCAGTTGGGCTAAGGTTTCTCAAAGGTTAGAGTCAACTCCCACGCAGAATAGGGGTTGTGGTCAATGATAAAAATTCTTCGAAGTGTAAAGCACAGTCCTGATTCCTTAAGAGCCGGAACATCTGTAAGTGATTTCCTCGAAACTGCCTGTACTTAAGAGGGAAAATGCAAAGGGCATCATGTCTGCATTTGGGCAATGGGCATTGCAATGGGCAACAGACAAACTTCTCTGTCAGAACGTCACCCTTGGAACACGGATGATAGAAGGACAACAGTCAAACTGTCTTGACATTATTTTTACACGAGATGAGGACAATGTGCTAGACCTACAGGATCGACCGCCACTAGGTTCAAGTGATCACATTACGCTGTGCTTCAAGAACTTACTGTTTTACCAGATCCTTATCCAAATGTGATGCCTTTCAAGGCTCATACATGGAACTATACGATAGATATGGTCTTCCAACCCGTCTGGATCAGAAGACTCAAAAATGGTCTCACTTTTCTATTCAAAATTACATATGACCAAGATATTCTCAGAATGAATATACTAACAAATCAAAACGGCCCCCGAGACACTAGAAATTCAGAAAATATTATTAAAATTCCGAAATTCAAATAGGTCCAACGATCCAACTTCTATTCCATAAGATGCGCTACAATATGGAATGCCCTGCCACATTCTATTATAAATAGTCGAACCATACGCGAATTTAAAATAAAAATCAAACAATATATGTTAAATAATAGCACACATCTATTTTTGAATAAGATAGGGCATTTTTCAACTCAGTTCTTCAACATAGAATTCGGGCCGAAAGGGCTCTGACGCGGCAGTTACTGTTGGCGATAGCTTCTTCAATCCTGAGTTCTCCCGATGAGCTGCCTTATCTGCACCTAGAATTCAAGCTGAAAATCCAAACGTATTTTGCATGCGGTGATAACCATTTCACTAGAACCGGATACTCAGGCCAGAAGCTCCCACGATTAGTTATTTCATGTCCTTGACCCTAATGGCGGTCGATCCTGTAGGTCTAGCACATTGTCCTCATCTCGTGTAAAAATAATGTCAAGACAGTTTGACTGTTGTCCTTCTATCATCCGTGTTCCAAGGGTGACGTTCTGACAGAGAAGTTTGTCTGTTGCCCATTGCAATGCCCATTGCCCAAATGCAGACATGACGCTCTTTACCTTTTCCCTCTTAAGTACAGGCAGTTTCGAGGAAATCTCATACAGATGTACTGGCTCTTAAGGAATCAGGACTGTGCTCTACACTTCGAAGATTTTTTATCATTGACCACAACCCCTATTCTGTGTGGGAGTTGACTCAAACTTTGAGAAACCTTAGCCCAACTGGATGTTCGTCGCCACTCGTTTACACAGCAAGTTGTCGGTGAATGGAACGGGTTCCCAGAGCACGTCGTACGGGCGGACACGAAATACACATTAAAACATAAACTGGATTTATATTCCTTTGACAAATACCGTTCATTCTTTTAGGAAGGCGTTGCTACACTTTACCAAAGCTTTGCACATACATACAGATAATGGTGATATTGATTATTTGACGTAAAAAATTTTCCATCCTTCAGGATGACTGCGCCTAGATCCTTCTGTCACAAATACATTTTCCTTCTACGTGAATATGTTACTCAGTACTTTATAGTAACATTTGCTTTATAAATGGATTATATTCGAGGATACTTATCCCACCTGGATGTTTGTCGCCATTCGCTTTAGCAGCGAGTTATCGGTCCTGGAACGGACTCACCGAGGATGTCATACGGGCGGACATGACAGACACATTCAAACTTCTTCGATTGCAAAGGAAAGAGAAGAACATGACCTGAATCTGTTCCGAACATTTTTAAATGCCTACCTTCACGATGGAGAATACGTTTCCGGGCTTAACCCGGTGCGTCGTTCAAAATGGGGTTCGAATTCGAAGTCCTTCGAGCCTACGAGTTTTTAGTCTCTACCGCAAATAGAAGGCATTGCGCTTTGAAATTATTGAAGAATTTTCTGTATATTCCCTGAGTTTGGAAAATGTGACTTGGGCGTAAGGATTCTGAGGCTTTCAAAATTACACTGCTGCGGTTTCTTATCCACCCCAGGATTTATCTCAACGTGAAGTGCAAGCTTCAATCTTCGCTCATTTGTGAAACTCACACCGGTTGTGTGCTTCCTGCATCTGCTTTCAGTCGCGGAAGGGGCTCATACGAACGACTGAGTCGTTATATCTTCATATTCTTATATCCTTGCTCACATCCTTATAAAGTTATATTCTTCAATGTCATTGAAAAACTCTTTGTTAATTTTGTGGCGCTTGAAACATCAATGGGATTTGCTTTGTATCCCCATAAGTATGCTAAACACAGGTGCCTTAATTTTATTGCCACGAAAAAGTGGTCCGTGACCTAGTTTCGAACCTGCGCCGCAAAAGCTTGAAGGACCGACTACCGATACCTCTAAGCACTCGGCTATATTGACAACAGGTTTTCGTCAGCAAATTAGTACAGTAGCAGAAAATGGTTGCAAATATCATTATTATGCGAATTTAGATTAATACCGCTCATTCTCACAGGAAGGCACTGCTAAATCATACCAAAGCGTTGCACAACGTACAGATAGCGGTGATGCATATTATTTGACATAGCTAATCATCGGACCTTCAAGATAACTGTACGGAGATTCCAGTGTTTCAAACCATTTACTTGCTACGTGAATATGTTACTCACTAATTTGATATAACATGTATTTCAACTGTAATATTGTAGTAACCGTTTTTTATAGGGTCTTCAAAGGCAATGCCTATTGCCCATAAATATACTGGACTATACTGAACTAAGAGGTGGAATATAAAAAGAAGTGGGTGTGTAGATTACCAATTCACCCAAACCGTAGCTCCACGGCTCAAAGGTGGCTAAGTCAGCGATCTCAGTAAAATATCTTTTGTGTTCTCCTCCTTCTCAATGGCCTTCTCATCTTTTTGAGGCCACAAATTTAGTTTGCCCCCAAGCCTGGAGACCCTGAACCATTAAGGAACACAATCTTCACAAAAATTTCAATAGCGTGCGAACAAACTCGTAACCAATCAGGGCTCACTACTCTACTAAACCCGATTAGCTAATATCGAACTTTTCCCTTAGAGTTACAGGCAATTACGGAGTGACCTTACATAAAATTTCCGCATCTTATGCGGTCAGGAATGCTGCCTAGTACCGGGAGACTTCTTCGAGCTAGCAACCACAAGTAACCTACGAGGACATCCACTCAAGCTTTGTGTGACTGGTGCCAGGGTGGACACACATAAGTTCTTATTCTACAGCCGAGTGTTTGAAGTTTGGAATGCCTTGGCAGAGGATATTGTGATGTCTACAGCAGTTGGACATTTTAAAAGGCAACTGCAATACGCACCACGATGCCTTCCGACTGCTGTCAACCTGATGCAATTTATTTTATTTTATTTATTTATTGTTGTTATTTATTGTTGTTATAATACTTCTTGTAATCGCTAAGTTAGTATGTAAATAAATAAATTTAACTTGTATATTTAAGGCCCAGAGGGCCTCATCATTACAAACTTAGTACCGTGGTTTAAATAAATAAAAAGTGGATAATTGCTGCAATATGTGAGCATCCATATGAACAGCATAAATGAGTAGTATGGTAAACATATCCGATTAAAAACGATTTGCCATTTTTAAAACAAAAGTCAACAATCTTTGGCATATACAGTGAACTGGAAAAGAAGCATTAAAAACTCCTAGGGTTTTAATCGGAGGCGGAGTTCAGCGAGCCGCCAATTTAAAAATAGGAGAAAAACTGCTTCACTAAAAATAATAGCTTAATGCAATGGGATAGTATTGTGATATTGCTGAAAACGTATGAGTGTTCGGAAAGCTCCTTATCGGGTGAGAGATAATATAGCAGTCAGACCTACTGTTTATGAACACCAGTGGAGGTGAGAGAGGACGAACTCATCGTAGACAACATTGTCGAAACGAAGAGGGACAGAAGAGGTCACGAGATCATCATCGAGATGCGACCTTGCTGACTGCATAGTCCATCACCAAAGAGGCGAAACCATCAGAACCCGCCTCGATCCTCAACAGAACCTGGAGACTATCGTCAGGGTTGCAAAGTTCGTAGAAAAGTATCAAGGTTGTCAAGAGTTGGCAATGCTAGTTTAAAAGGAGGGGAAGAAAAAGTGAATGCAAAGATTGACTCTGCAGAGGATGATGGAAATATAATTAAAGAACGATATAATATCAAGGGAGCTGCCTAAACATAATAGAGATGTTGATACAAATAAAAGGGATAAAGTATAGAAAAAGGGAATATAAATGCGGAAATGAGTCGGTTATATAAGTGCAGGCAGCAATAAGGTCACACTCGCACGCCACGGCAAGTGAAAGTGAAATCGCGCGCACGCACGCCGGATCTTCGCACACTAACAACACGCCAACCAATCACGGCTCGGTCACGTTATGGAGATTAACCAATGATTATGAGCTATGTCCTTTCTCAACATGTCGAGATTATTGGATATCAGGGCTATATCGACATGCTATTAGGGTAGAATACTGCCTTCTCCTCTTTGGCCTGATGAACGCCTCTGACCGCAGTACGATTGAAAAAGTTCAGAGGGTTTTTACTCGAAGACAATTTTCTCTTCCTGGATCTCTTCCTGATATGAAGACCCTATAAGAACTACCAATTATTTGTTCTCCAACTTGGACAATTTGATCTTCGTCTCCACTTCACTAGGACTGTTCCGGACAATACTGTTTCAACTGCACGTACTTACTTGCTTCCTGCTCATCTGGAATTTTTTCTCGTGCCGAAATTCGTCATAAAACGGCATCAAATTGGAATTTGTTTATCATCTTATTCTAGTTAACTACGCAGCCCCAGCACCAATTGAAACTGATAACAACTCAAGGAACCAAATTTGTACAACCTCGTGAAGATCTGAAGTTATCCAGGACCTTCGACATCTCCGAACGGCTGAGTCGTTCCTGAATATTTTGCATATTATTTATAGTTTTTATAAAGCGTTTTTGAACACGTAGGCGCATATTTTGCTCATATTGCTGTAAACATTCACCATACTCCAAACCCAGTCGAAATCTTTCGTTATACGCCCAAAACAGAACACATACACACGCAGTCTTTTTAAAACGCATGGACTCAAAGCAAATGTTTTATAGCAGCATAACCAGTAATGGCACTTCCTTTAAAGAAAAGCCTGTTTATCTTGTTTCTGCATCCACGACTGGCCCTCGATCAGTTTACACTTACAACCAAGGACCAGCAAAGCGGGCAAAGGGTATGGCAGCCAATCCGTCGGAACGAGGATGAATCTTGTGTGGGATGTTCTCATTTATTACTAAGAGTTCAAAAAACTGGAAAAATGAGCTTTGCAGACTTAAGGAAGCTCTTGCAAGATAACAATACTCGAAGAAAGTGGTGTTCCACAGGGTTCTGTTTTGGGCCCCTAC
>WEDG01012162.1:0-14453 GCA_017591395.1 Schistocephalus solidus | reverse complement strand
CTGATATTAGTATATATACACCAATACAAACCAGATAGCCATCGTCCTCGATCAAACTAGTCGCAATTTGTAACCTCGTCCAGCATGGCTTCGGATGCCTTTTGGCTAACTAATGATGACTAAAGTCAGAGATACCGAATCCAGTCTCCATTTCTCATTTTGGCAATACGATTCGTATGTCACTAGCCAGAATACATCTGCCCCATGGGCCCAAGACAGAGCCCTAGGCACAACTGGACGAGTTATTCGTAGGAATATATTAGAGAGCGCCCAGCTCACATGGTTAATAGACACAATTAAAACTGGCGAATTATAGTTCTCGTGTGCAAGTTGGAAGAGCGTTGCATAACGATGTAGTCGTTTTAGGTCAAAACTCGCGTTGCTCATGGCTGGGGATGGCTATGTCTGCCCAAACTGATAATGACTAAAAGGTCAGAAAATGCCCTACCCAGTCTCAACCTTTTCTGTTGGTTATATCATTCTGTGTAACAATCCAGACTACATCTGCTTCGTGGGCTCAAGACAGAGCCCCAAAGCTCAATGGCACGAGTCATTCGTATAATTTATCGGGAATTGCCCCGGAAACATGGTTTATAGACACATTTGAAACTGGCGAATCATTGTGCTCGTGTGGGAGTTGGTAGAGCGTTGCGTAAAGATCAAAGATGTTGCAAGGTCGAGCCTTGTGCCGTGCTTGGCTGGTGATGAGCATGGCTGGCTGATGATGGCAACAAAGCCAGAAATATCCATTCCATTCTCGATTTTTTTCTTCTCCGAGATGCAACTCTATGTCACTAGCCAGTATACAGTTGTTGGTTGGGTTTCTAAACAGAGCCCAAAAAGCCCAACGGCATGATTTAAAGCTGTTAATATACCGGGGAGCGCCCAACTGATATTAGTATATTACACAATACAAACCAGATAGCCATCGTCCCCGATCAAACTCGTTGCAAGTTGTAACCTCGTCCACCGCATGGCTTCGGATGCCTTTGGCTAACTAATGATAACTAAATAGTCTGAGCTACCCAATCCAGTCTCTATTTCTCATTTGGCAATACGATTCTATGTCACTAGCCAGAATACATCTGCCCCATGGGCCCAAGACAGAGCCCCCTAGGCACAACTGGACGAGTTATTCGTAGAATATATTAGAAGCACCAACTCCACATGGTTAATAGACACAATTAAAACTGGCGAATTATAGTTCTCGTGTGCAAGTTGGAAGAGCGTTGCATAATGATGTAGTCGTTTTTAGGTCAAAACTCGCGTTGCTCATGGCTTGGGATGGCTATGTCTAACTGATAATGACTAAAAGGTCAGAAATGCCCTACCCAGTCTCAACCTTTTTCTGTTGGTTATATCATTCTGTGTAACAATCCAGACTACATCTGCTTCGTGGGCTCAAGACAGAGCCCCAACGCTCAATGGCACGAGTCATTCGTATAATTTATCGGGAATTGCCCCGGAAACATGGTTTATAGACACATTTGAAACTGGCGAATCATTGTGCTCGTGTGGGAGTTGGTAGAGCGTTGCGTAAAGATCAAAAGATGTTGCAAGGTCGAGCCTTGTGCCGTGCTTGGCTGGTGATGAGCATGGCTGGCTGATGATGGCAACAAAGCCAGAAATATCCATTCCATTCTCGATTTTTCTTCTCCGAGATGCAACTCTATGTCACTAGCCAGTATACAGTTGTTGGTTGGGTTCTAAACAGAGCCCAAAAGCCCAACGGCATGATTTAAAGCTGTTAATATACCGGGGAGCGCTCAACTGATATTAGTATATATACACAATACAAAACCAGATAGCCATCGTCCCCGATCAAACTCGTTGCAAGTTGTAACCTCGTCCACCGCATGGCTTCGGATGCCTTTGGCTAACTAATGATGACTAAATAGTCAGAGATACCCAATCCAGTGCATTTTCTCATTTGGCAATACGATTCTATGTCACTAGCCAGAATACATCTGCCCCATGGGCCCAAGACAGAGCCTAGGCAAAACTGGACGAGTTATTCGTAGAATATATTAGAGAGCGCCCAGCTCACATGGTTAATAGACACAATTAAAAACTGGCGAATTATAGTTCTCGTGTGCAAGTTGGAAGAGCGTTTGCATAACGATGTAGTCGTTTTTAGGTCAAAACTCGCGTTGCTCATGGCTTGGGATGGCTATGTCTAACTGATAATGACTAAAAGGTCAGAAATGCCCTACCCAGTCTCAACCTTTTCTGTTGGTTATATCATTCTGTGTAACAATCCAGACTACATCTGCTTCGTGGGCTCAAGACAGAGCCCCAACGCTCAATGGCACGAGTCATTCGTATAATTTATCGGGAATTGCCCCGGAAACATGGTTTATAGACACATTTGAAACTGGCGAATCATTGTGCTCGTGTGGGAGTTGGTAGAGCGTTGCGTAAAGATCAAAGATGTTGCAAGGTCGAGCCTCGTGCCGTGCTTGGCTGGTGATGAGCATGGCTGGCTGATGATGGCAACAAAGCCAGAAATATCCATTCCATTCTCGATTTTTCTTCTCCGAGATGCAACTCTATGTCACTAGCCAGTATACAGTTGTTGGTTGGGTTCTAAACAGAGCCCAAAAACCCAACGGCATGATTTAAAGCTGTAAATATACCCGGGAGCGCTCAACTAATATTAGTATAATACACAATACAAACCAGATAGCCATCGTCCTCGATCAAACTAGTCGCAATTTGTAACCTCGTCCAACGCATGGCTTCGGATGCCTTTGGCTAACTAATGATGACTAAAAAGTCAGAGATACCCAATCCAGTCTCCATTTCTCATTTGGCAATACGATTCTATGTCACTAGCCAGAATACATCTGCCCCATGGGCCCAAGACAGAGCCCCTAGGCACAACTGGACGAGTTATTCGTAGAATATATTAGAGAGCGCCCAGCTCACATGGTTAATAGACACAATTAAAACTGGCAAATTATAGTTCTCGTGTGCAAGTTGGAAGAGCGTTGCATAACGATGTAGTCGTTTTTAGGTCAAAACTCGCGTTGCTCATGGCTTGGGATGGCTATGTCTAACTGATAATGACTAAAAGGTCAGAAATGCCCTACCCAGTCTCAACCTTTTCTGTTGGTTATATCATTCTGTGTAACAATGCAGACTACATCTGCTTCGTGGGCTCAAGACAGAGCCCCAAAGCTCAATGGCACGAGTCATTCGTATAATTTATCGGGAATTGCCCCGGAAACATGGTTTATAGACACATTTGAAACTGGCGAATCATTGTGCTCGTGTGGGAGTTGGTAGAGCGTTGCGTAAAGATCAAAGATGTTGCAAGGTCGAGCCTTGTGCCGTGCTTGGCTGGTGATGAGCATGGCTGGCTGATGATGGCAACAAAGCCAGAAATATCCATTCCATTCTCGATTTTTCTTCTCCGAGATGCAACTCTATGTCACTAGCCAGTATACAGTTGTTGGTTGGGTTCTAAACAGAGCCCAAAAAGCCCAACGGCATGATTTAAAAGCTGTAAATATACCCGGGGAGCGCTCAACTGATATTAGTATATTACACAATACAAACCAGATAGCCATCGTCCCCGATCAAACTCGTTGCAAGTTGTAACCTCGTCCACCGCATGGCTTCGGATGCCTTTGGCTAACTAATGATGATTAATAAGTCATAGATACCCAATACAGTCTCTTTTTCTCATTTGGCAATACGATTCTATGTCACTAGCCAGAATACATCTGCCCCATGGGCCCAAGACAGAGCCCCTAGGCACAACTGGACGAGTTATTCGTAGAATATATTAGAGAGCGCCCAGCTCACATGGTTAATAGACACAATTAAAACTGGCGAATTATAGTTCTCGTGTGCAAGTTGGAAGAGCGTTGCATAACGATGTAGTCGTTTTTAGGTCAAAACTCGCGTTGCTCATGGCTTGGGATGGCTATGTCTAACTGATAATGACTAAAAGGTCAGAAATGCCCTACCCAGTCTCAACCTTTTCTGTTGGTTATATCATTCTGTGTAACAATCCAGACTACATCTGCTTCGTGGGCTCAAGACAGAGCCCCAAAGCTCAATGGCACGAGTCATTCGTATAATTTATCGGGAATTGCCCCGGAAACATGGTTTATAGACACATTTGAAACTGGCGAATCATTGTGCTCGTGTGGGGAGTTGGTAGAGCGTTGCGTAAAGATCAAAAGATGTTGCAAGGTCGAGCCTTGTGCCGTGCTTGGCTGGTGATGAGCATGGCTGGCTGATGATGGCAACAAAGCCAGAAATATCCATTCCATTCTCGATTTTTCTTCTCCGAGATGCAACTCTATGTCACTAGCCAGTATACAGTTGTTGGTTGGGTTCTAAACAGAGCCCAAAAACCCAACGGCATGATTTAAAGCTGTAAATATACCGGGGAGCGCTCAACTGATATTAGTATAATACACAATACAAACCAGATAGCCATCGTCCTCGATCAAACTAGTCGCAATTTGTAACCTCGTCCAACGCATGGCTTCGGATGCCTTTGGCTAACTAATGATGACTAAAAAGTCAGAGATACCCAATCCAGTCTCCATTTCTCATTTGGCAATACGATATTATGTCACTAGCCAGAATACATCTGCCCCATGGGCCCAAGACAGAGCCCCTAGGCACAACTGGACGAGTTATTCGTAGAATATATTAGAGAGCGCCCAGCTCACATGGTTAATAGACACAATTAAAACTGGCGAATTATAGTTCTCGTGTGCAAGTTGGAAGAGCTTTGCATAACGATGTAGTCGTTTTTAGGTCAAAACTCGCGTTGCTCATGGCTTGGGATGGCTATGTCTAACTGATAATGACTAAAAGGTCAGAAATGCCCTACCCAGTCTCAACCTTTTCTGTTGGTCATATCATTCTGTGTAACAATCCAGACTACATCTGCTTCGTGGGCTCAAGACAGAGCCCCAACGCTCAATGGCACGAGTCATTCGTATAATTTATCGGGAATTGCCCCGGAAACATGGTTTATAGACACATTTGAAACTGGCGAATCATTGTGCTCGTGTGTGAGTTGGTGGAGCGTTGCATAAAGATCAAAGATGTTGCAAGGTCGAGCCTTGTGCCGTGCTTGGCTGGTGATGAGCATGGCTGGCTGATGATGGCAAGAAAGCCAGAAATATCCATTCCATTCTCGATTTTTCTTCTCCGAGATGCAACTCTATGTCACTAGCCAGTATACAGTTGTTGGTTGGGTTCTAAACAGAGCCCAAAAGCCCAACGGCACGATTTAAAGCTGTAAATATACCGGGGAGCGCTCAACTGATATTAGTATAATACACAATACAAACCAGATAGCCATCGTCCTCGATCAAACTAGTCGCAATTTGTAACCTCGTCCACCGCATGGCTTCGGATGCCTTTGGCTAACTAATGATGATTAATAAGTCATAGATACCCAATACAGTCTCTTTTTCTCATTTGGCAATACGATTCTATGTCACTAGCCAGAATACATCTGCCCCATGGGCCCAAGACAGAGCCCCTAGGCACAACTGGACGAGTTATTCGTAGAATATATTAGAGAGCGCCCAGCTCACATGGTTAATAGACACAATTAAAACTGGCGAATTATAGTTCTCGTGTGCAAGTTGGAAGAGCGTTGCATAATGATGTAGTCGTTTTTAGGTCAAAACTCGCGTTGCTCATGGCTTGGGATGGCTATGTCTAACTGATAATGACTAAAAGGTCAGAAATGCCCTACCCAGTCTCAACCTTTTCTGTTGGTTATATCATTCTGTGTAACAATCCAGACTACATCTGCTTCGTGGGCTCAAGACAGAGCCCCAACGCTCAATGGCACGAGTCATTCGTATAATTTATCGGGAATTGCCCCGGAAACATGGTTTATAGACACATTTGAAACTGGCGAATCATTGTGCTCGTGTGGGAGTTGGTAGAGCGTTGCGTAAAGATCAAAGATGTTGCAAGGTCGAGCCTTGTGCCGTGCTTGGCTGGTGATGAGCATGGCTGGCTGATGATGGCAACAAAGCCAGAAATATCCATTCCATTCTCGATTTTTTTCTTCTCCGAGATGCAACTCTATGTCACTAGCCAGTATACAGTTGTTGGTTGGGTTCTAAACAGAGCCCAAAAGCCCAACGGCATGATTTAAAGCTGTAAATATACCCGGGAGCGCTCAACTGATATTAGTATAATACACAATACAAACCAGATAGCCATCGTCCTCGATCAAACTAGTCGCAATTTGTAACCTCGTCCTACGCATGGCTTCGGATGCCTTTGGCTAACTAATGATGACTAAAAAGTCAGAGATACCCAATCCAGTCTCCATTTCTCATTTGGCAATACGATATTATGTCACTAGCCAGAATACATCTGCCCCATGGGCCCAAGACAGAGCCCCTAGGCAAAACTGGACGAGTTATTCGTAGAATATATTAGAGAGCGCCCAGCTCACATGGTTAATAGACACAATTAAAACTGGCGAATTATAGTTCTCGTGTGCAAGTTGGAAGAGCGTTGCATAACGATGTAGTCGTTTTTAGGTCAAAACTCGCGTTGCTCATGGCTTGGGATGGCTATGTCTGACTGATAATGACTAAAAGGTCAGAAATGCCCTACCCAGTCTCAACCTTTTCTGTTGGTTATATCATTCTGTGTAACAATGCAGACTACATCTGCTTCGTGGGCTCAAGACAGAGCCCCAAAGCTCAATGGCACGAGTCATTCGTATAATTTATCGGGAATTGCCCCGGAAACATGGTTTATAGACACATTTGAAACTGGCGAATCATTGTGCTCGTGTGTGAGTTGGTGGAGCGTTGCATAAAGATCAAAGATGTTGCAAGGTCGAGCCTTGTGCCGTGCTTGGCTGGTGATGAGCATGGCTGGCTGATGATGGCAAGAAAGCCAGAAATATCCATTCCATTCTCGATTTTTCTTCTCCGAGATGCAACTCTATGTCACTAGCCAGTATACAGTTGTTGGTTGGGTTCTAAACAGAGCCCAAAAGCCCAACGGCATGATTTAAAGCTGTTAATATACCGGGGAGCGCCCAAGTGATATTAGTATATTACACAATACAAACCAGATAGCCATCGTGACCGATCAAACTCGTTGCAAGTTGTAACCTCGTCCACCGCATGGCTTCGGATGCCTTTGGCTAACTAATGATGATTAATAAGTCATAGATACCCAATCCAGTCTCTATTTTCTCATTTGGCAATACGATTCTATGTCACTAGCCAGAATACATCTGCCCCATGGGCCCAAGACAGAGCCCCTAGGCACAACTGGACGAGTTATTCGTAGAATATATTAGAGAGCGCCCAGCTCACATGGTTAATAGACACAATTAAAACTGGCGAATTATAGTTCTCGTGTGCAAGTTGGAAGAGCGTTGCATAATGATGTAGTCGTTTTTAGGTCAAAACTCGCGTTGCTCATGGCTTGGGATGGCTATGTCTGACTGATAATGACTAAAAGGTCAGAAATGCCCTACCCAGTCTCAACCTTTTCTGTTGGTCATATCATTCTGTGTAACAATCCAGACTACATCTGCTTCGTGGGCTCAAGACAGAGCCCCAACGCTCAATGGCACGAGTCATTCGTATAATTTATCGGGAATTGCCCCGGAAACATGGTTTATAGACACATTTGAAACTGGCGAATCATTGTGCTCGTGTGTGAGTTGGTGGAGCGTTGCATAAAGATCAAAGATGTTGCAAGGTCGAGCCTTGTGCCGTGCTTGGCTGGTGATGAGCATGGCTGGCTGATGATGGCAAGAAAGCCAGAAATATCCATTCCATTCTCGATTTTTCTTCTCCGAGATGCAACTCTATGTCACTAGCCAGTATACAGTTGTTGGTTGGGTTCTAAACAGAGCCCAAAAGCCCAACGGCACGATTTAAAGCTGTAAATATACCGGGGAGCGCTCAACTGATATTAGTATAATACACAATACAAACCAGATAGCCATCGTCCTCGATCAAACTAGTCGCAATTTGTAACCTCGTCCTACGCATGGCTTCGGATGCCTTTGGCTAACTAATGATGACTAAAAAGTCAGAGATACCCAATCCAGTCTCCATTTCTCATTTGGCAATACGATATTATGTCACTAGCCAGAATACATCTGCCCCATGGGCCCAAGACAGAGCCCCTAGGCACAAGTGGACGAGTAATTCGTAGAATATATTGGAGAGCGCCCAGCTCACATAGTTAATAGACACAACTAAAACTAGCGGATTATAGTTCTCGTGTGCAAGTTGGTAGAGCGTTGCATAACGATGAAGTCGTTATTAGGTCAAGACTCGTGTTGCGAATGGTTTGAGATGGCTATGTCTGACTGATAATGACTAAAAGGTCAGAAATGCCCATCCCAGTCTCAACCTTTTCTGTTGGTTATATCATTCTATGTTACAAGCCAGACAACATCTGCCCCATAGGCTCAAGACAGAGCCCCCAAGCCCAATGGCACGACTCATTCGTATAATTTATCGGGAATCGCACCGGAAACATGGTTTATAGACACATTTGAAACTGCCGAATCATAGTTCTCGAGTGGGAGATGGTAGAGCGTTGCGTAAATATCAAAGACGTCGCCAGGTCGAGCCTCGTGATTTGCTTGGCTGGTGATGAGTATGGCTGGCTGATGATGGCTACAAAGCCAAAAATGTCCATTCCATTCTCGATTTTTCCTTGTCGGAAATGCAACTGTATGTCACTAGCCAGTATACAGCTGTTGGTTGGGCTCTAGACAGAGCCCAAAAAGCCCAACGGCAGGATTTAAAGCTGTAAATATACCGGGTAGCGCCCAACTGATATTAGTATAATACACAATACAAACCAGATAGCCATCGTCCTTGATCAAACTCGTCGTAAAAATTATAACTTCGTCCACCGCATGGCTTCGGATGACTTTGGCTAACTAATGATGATTAATAAGTCATAGATACCCAATACAGTCTCTTTTTCTCTTTTGGCAATACGATTCTGTCACTAGCCAGACTAAATCTGCCCCACGGGCCCTAGACAGAGCCCCTAGGCATAAGTGGACGAGCAATTCGTAAAATATATTGGAGAGTGCCCAGCACACATGGTTAATAGACACAATTAAAACTGGCGAATTATAGTTCTCGTGTGCAAGTTGGAAGAGCGTTGCATAACGATGTAGTCGTTTTTAGGTCAAAACTCGCGTTGCTCATGGCTTGGGATGGCTATGTCTAACTGATAATGACTAAAAGGTCAGAAATGCCCTACCCAGTCTCAACCTTTTCTGTTGGTTATATCATTCTGTGTAACAATCCAGACTACATCTGCTTCGTGGGCTCAAGACAGAGCCCCAACGCTCAATGGCACGAGTCATTCGTATAATTTATCGGGAATTGCCCACGGAAACATGGTTTATAGACACATTTGAAACTGGCGAATCATTGTGCTCGTGTGGGAGTTGGTAGAGCGTTGCGTAAAGATCAAAGATGTTGCAAGGTCGAGCCTCGTGCCGTGCTTGGCTGGTGATGAGCATGGCTGGCTGATGATGGCAACAAAACCTGAAATATCCATTCCATTCTCGATTTTTCTTCTCCGAGATGCAACTCTATGTCACTAGCCAGTATACAGTTGTTGGTTGGGTTCTAAACAGAGCCCAAAAGCCCAACGGCACGATTTAAAGCTGTAAATATACCCGGGAGCGCTCAACTGATATTAGTATAATACACAATACAAACCAGATAGCCATCGTCCTCGATCAAACTAGTCGCAATTTGTAACCCTCGTCCAACGCATGGCTTCGGATGCCTTTGGCTAACTAATGATAACTAAATAGTCTGAGCTACCCAATCCAGTCTCTATTTATCATTTGGCAATACGATTCTATGTCACTAGCCAGAATACATCTGCCCCATGGGCCCTTAGACAGAGCCCCTAGGCACAAGTGGACGAGTAATTCGTAGAATATATTGGAGAGCGCCCAGCTCACATAGTTAATAGACACAACTAAAACTAGCGGATTATAGTTCTCGTGTGCAAGTTGGTAGAGCGTTGCATAACGATGAAGTCGTTATTAGGTCAAAACTCGCGTTGCTCATGGCTTGGGATGGATATGTCTAACTGATAATGACTAAAAGGTCAGAAATGCCCTACCCAGTCTCAACCTTTTCTGTTGGTTATATCATTCTGTGTAACAATCCAGACTACATCTGCTTCGTGGGCTCAAGACAGAGCCCCAACGCTCAATGGCACGAGTCATTCGTATAATTTATCGGGAATTGCCCCGGAAACATGGTTTATAGACACAATTGAAACTGCCGAATCATAGTGCTCGAGTGGGAGATGGTAGAGCGTTGCGTAAATATCAAAGACGTCGCCAGGTCGAGCCTCGTGATTTGCTTGGCCGGTGATGAGTATGGCTGGCTGATGATGGCTACAAAGCCAAAAATGTCCATTCCATTCTCGATTTTCCTTGTCGGAAATGCAACTGTATGTCACTAGCCAGTATACAGCTGTTGGTTGGGCTCTAGACAGAGCCCAAAAGCCTAACGGCAGGATTTAAAGCTGTAAATATACCGGGTAGCGCCCAATTGATATTAGTATAATACATAATACAAACCAGATAGCCATCGTCCTTGATCAAACTCGTCGTAAAGTTATAACTTCGTCCACCGCATGGCTTCGGATGCCTTTGGCTAACTAATGATGATTAATAAGTCATAGATACCCAATACAGTCTCTTTTTCTCTTTTGGCAATACGATTATATGTCACTAGCCAGACTAAATCTGCCCCACGGGCCCTAGAGAGAGCCCCTAGGCATAAGTGGACGAGTTATTCGTAAAATATATTGGAGAGTGCCCAGCACATATGGTAAATAGACACAATTAAAACTGGCGAATTAAAGTTATCGTGTGCAAGTTGGTAGAGCGTTGCATAACGATGAAGTCGTTTTTAGGTCAAGACTCGTGTTGCGCATGGCTTGGGATGGCTATGGCTGACTGATAATGACTAAAAGGTCCAAAATGGAGAACCTTATCCCAACGTTTCCTGTTGGCAATATGATTCTATGTTACAGGCCAGACTTCATTTGCCCCATGGGATCTAAACAGAGCCCAAAGCTCAACGACACAAGTTTTTCGTATAATGTATTGGGGAGCACCCAGCAAAAATGGTTCATTGACAAAATTGAAACTGGCGAATCATAGTGCTCGTGAAGGAGTTGGTAGAGCGTTGTATAACGATGAAGTCGTTGCAAGGTCAAGCTTGGTGTTAGCATGGCTTGGGATGGCTATGGCTGACTGATAAGGACTAAAAAATCAGAAATGCCAACCCCAGTCAACCTTTTCCGCTGAAAATATGATTCTATGTTACAAGCCAGACCACATCTGCCCCATTGGCACAAGACAGAGCCCCAAAGCACAACAGCACGACTTTTTCGTAGTATATATCGGGTATTGCGCAGCACACATGGTTTATAGACACAATTGAAACTGGCGAATCATTGTGCTCTTGTGGGAGTTGGTAGAGCGTTGATGACGATGAAGTCGTCTTTAGGTCAAGACTCGATTTGCGCATGGGTTGGTATGGTAAAGGCTGACTGATAATGACTAAATGATCAGAAATGCCCAACCCAGTCTTAACCTTTTCTTTGCGCAATATGATTCTATGTTACAAGCCAGACTACATCTGCCCATGGGCTTAACACAGAGCCCCAAAGCGCAATGGCATGAGTTTTACGTATAATATATAGGGAATTGCCCATGACACAGGGTTTATAGACACAATTAAAACTGGCGAATCATAGTGCTCTTGTGGGAGTTGGTAGAGCGTTGTATAACAATGAAGTCGTTTTTAGGTCAAGACTCGATTCGCGCATGGCTTGGAATAGCTATGGCTGACTGATAATGACTAAAAAGACAGACATGTCCAACCCAGGCTAAACCTTTTCTAATGGCCAAATGATTATCTGTTACAAGCCAGACTACATGTGCCAATAGCTCAAGACAGAACCCCAAAGCACAACGGCACGACTTTTTCGTATAATATATCGGTGATTGCCCAGCACACATGGTTAATAGACACAATTGAAACTGGCGAATCATTTAGCTCTTGTGGGAGTTGGTAGAGCGTTGATAACGATGAAGTCGTTTTTAGTTCAAGGCTCGATTTGCACATGGCTAGGGATGGCTATGGCTGACTGATAATGACTAAAAGGTCAGACATGCCCATCCCAGTCTCAACCTTTTCTATCGGCAAAATGATTCTATGTTACAAGACAGACAACATGTGGTCATGGGCTCAACACAGAGCCCCAAAGCACAACGGCACGAGTTTTTCGTATAATATATCGGGGATTGCCCAGCACACATGGTTTATAGACACAATTTAAAACGGCCCAATCATAGTGCTCTTGTGGGAGTTGGTAGAGCGTTGTATAATGATGAAGTCGTTTTTAGGTCAAGACTCGATTTGCGCATGGCTTGGGATGGCTATGGCTGACTGATAATGACTAAAAGGTCAGAAATGCCCGACCCAGTCTCCACCTTTTTCTGTTGGCAATATGATTCTATGTTACAAGCCAGACTATATCTGCCCCATGGGCTCAAGACAGAGCCCCAAAAGCACAATGGCACGAGTTTTTTTCGTATAATATATCGGGGATTGCCCAGCACACATGGTTTATAGACACAATTGAAACTGGCGAATCATAGTGCTCTTGTGGGAGTTGGTAGAGCGTTGTATAACGATGAAGTCGTTTTTAGGTCAAGACTCGATTTGCGCATGGCTTGGGAATGGCTATGGCTGACCGATAATGACTAAAAGGTCAGAAATGCCCGACCCAGTCTCCACCTTTTCTGTTGGCAATTTTATTCTATGTTACAAGCCAGACTACATCTGCCCATGGGCTCAAGACAGAGCCCCAAAGCTACAATGGCATGAGTTTTTCGTATAATATATCGGGGATTGCCCAGCACACATGTTTTATAGACACAATTGAAACTGGCGAATCATAGTGCTCTTGTGGGAGTTGGTAGAGCGTTGTATAACGATGAAGTCGTTTTTAGGTCAAGACTCGATTCGCGCATGGCTTGGAATAGCTATGGCTGACTGATAATGACTAAAAAGACAGACATGCCCAACCCAGGCTAAACCTTTTCTAAGTTGGAAGAGCGTTGCAAGTTGGAAGAGCGTTGCATAACGATGTAGTCGTTTTTAGGTCAAAACTCGCGTTGCTCATGGCTTGGGGATGGCTATGTCTAACTGATAATGACTAAAAGGTCCGGGAAAATGCCCTGCAGTCTCGCGAACCTTTTTCTGTTGGTTATATCATTTCTGTGTAACAATCCGGACTACATCTCGCTTCGTGGAGCTCAAGACTCAGAGCAAAGCTCAATGGCACGACTCGGCCTCGTATAATTTATCGGGAATTGCGGAAAGCATGGTGATAGACACAGTGAAACTGGCGAGTCATTGAGCTCGTGTCGAGTTGAAACATGCTGCGTAAAGAGCAAAGATGGTGCAAGCAGCTTCGTGTGCCGTGCTTGGCTGGTGATGAGCATGGCTGGCAGATGATGGCAACAAAGCCAGAAATATCCATTCGATGCGCGACTTTTGTCTTCTCCGGATTGGCGACGGCGTTTGGTCGCTGGCGCGTACGGTTGTTTGGTTGGGTTTCTGAAGCGAGCCCAAAAGAGCCAACGGCACGACGGTGGCGTGATATGCGCGCGCGCCTAACCGATGTTGGTATGATGCACCAGTACAGAGCCAGATGGCCATCGTCCTCGATCCAGAGCTAGTCGCGCGGTGTAACCTCGTCCAACGCATGGCTTCGGCATGCCTTTGGCTAACTTATGATGACTCAAAAAGGTCAGAGATGCAAATCCGGTCTCCGGAACAACTCGTGGCAATGCGATGTTGTGTGCACTGGCCAGAGACTGCCCTGCGCCCAAGACAGAGCACCGAGGCACAGCTGGACGAGTTATTCGTAGAATATTATGCTAGAGAGCGCCCAGCCTCACATGGTTAATAGACACAATTAAACTGGCGAATTATAGTTCCCGTGTGCAAGTTGGAAGAGCGTCTGCATAACGATGTAGTCATTTCAGTCAAAAGCTCGCGTTGCTCATGGCTTAGGATGGCTATGTCTGACTGATAATGACTAAAAGGTCAGAAAATGCTCCAGTCTCAACCTTTCTCTGTTGGTTATATCATTCTGTGTAACAATGCAGACTACATCTGCTTCGTGGGCTCAAGACAGAGCCCCAAAGCTCAATGGCACGAGTCATTCGTATAATTTATCCGGGAATTGCCCCGGAAACATGGTTTTATAGACACATTTGAAACTGGCGAATCCATTGTGCTCGTGTGTGAGTTGGTAGAGCGTTGCATAAAGATCAAATATGTTGCAAGGTCGAGCCTTGTGCCGTGCTTGGCTAGGTGATGAAACATATGTCACGTAACTTACCG
>WEDG01012160.1:0-18627 GCA_017591395.1 Schistocephalus solidus | reverse complement strand
TGACATTTTTGCATGTGAATAGGGAGCTCAAGGGCGGAAGCCTACTTCCCTCAATAAAGTGACTTAAAGTGACTTAAGGCATTGTCGCCTTCTTTATTCTAGATTCCATTATTTTACAGCAAATGCAGGTGAAGCTGACAGGGCGATACATGTTGACATTAGGCTTATATTTTCCGCCTTTGATTCGTAATGCAGTCTCTATGATTAAAAAGATGATTTTAAGATATGCACTTGTGGTTTTGAGCGTTCGATCGCCAATTCTCTTAAGAACCTTGCCAAAGTATTGTACGGAGATGAGAACTTTGCTTATTTGAGATTTTGCAACTCCGTGCCATAACAGGTGTTGGTAAGAGTACATATTCAAGAACTGGACTGGCGTTTAAATCAGCACGTTTGACGTTTTTAATCTGAAGCTCAATTTTTTCTAGTGAATACCGAGGCAAAGAATTGGCCCAAGTGCCCGGCTTTCTCACCATTTGAAGGATTTTTACGAAATTCCCATCCATACGATCTGCGAAATAAAATACTGACATTTTGTGGACATAACGAAACTAAAGAAACCAATGTTACCAAAAATCATCAAGAAACGGAAAAGACATACGACCTTGACGTTAGAGGAGACGCATTTAGGCCCATAAAATTGACAAACGTAACAGGAAATTTGGTTGGCGCAAAATTGAAGTGCTTGTATACAAATGCACAAAGCCTTTTATCAAATCTTGATGAGTTAAAAAATTTGCCTTGCCGAAGTATGTCCGGAGGTGATAGCAGTAACCGAAACCTGGCTGTCGGGCAGTATTCGAGATAGCGAAATAAAATTGTCTGGATACCAAATATATCGGAGGGACAGAGAAAACCGACAGAATGGTGGAATAATTGTGGATGTGAAAGACGTGCTAATAGTGTCCGACAAGACGAGCAAGTCTGCGTGCAGCACGGAAGCTATATGGTTGAACATCAAGGCTCTTGGCTCTCCATGTGTGGATGTCCTCATTGTCTATCGGCCACCTAGGATAGACCGAGTCGCGGACACCCACTTTTTGGAACAATTAGAAAATTTCTTCAGTCGACCTAATGTCATGATTATGGGTGACTCCAACGCACCAGGAATTTACTGGAGCACTGTTCAATCATCATGCCCGAAATTGACTTTTGATTATGTTTTTCTGCAAAAGACTTTGAAGGCACTACTCACACAACATGTCCCTTTCCCCATCAGAACACGTGAAGGACAAAATGCTAACTGTCTCGACCTGGTTTTCACGAAAACATCGGGCAGCATTGACGAGATTATTTCAATGCCTCCGCTCGGTCGTAGTGATCATGTGGTGCTTATGTGGGACTACTCCTTATTGTCGGTTGCGCCTGCTATAGAGGAAAAACGGCGTAACGTTTGGCGTGGAAACTTTCATCAGATGCGAGCAGATTTAACAGAAATCAACTGGACCTCAATGTTTTCGAGCACCGTGAACGAAGATGGGGAGTCCTTCCGAAAATGTTCTTCTGCAACTTATGGACAACCACTGCCTACTAACGAGTGTCCATCACAGCAAGCGTCCTGGATGGCTAGACAACAACTTAAAAAGGGAAATAAACAGGAAGCACAAGTTGTGGAGAAAATATTGCGCGTCTAATCAAGTCGCCTTTTTAAATAAATATAAAACACAGAGAAACAAAATGAGAAGCCTTATTCTTAAAACGCGAAGTGAATTTGAGAAGACTTTGCTGCAAAAGGCAACGCAGAATCCAAAGTTCGTCTACAGTTACCTCCGTAGATGTACAAGGAATAGGCTTCAAATACCGCTGATTAAGACTGCAGTGGGCGTCAAAATTTCTGAAAACAGGGAAAAAGCCGAGTACTTTTCACAGTTCTACCGCTCAGTCTTCACAAACGGGGCAAGGTTCCTTCGTCCATCAGTGGATAACCCGCCGACTGCAAGCATTAGCCACATACTATTCTCATAATTTCTGATCAAAAAGGAATTAAAAGAACTAAAAGAGTCGAAATCCCCAGGACCAGACGAGTGTCCACCCAAGCTTCTGAAAGAACTCGCCACTGAACTTTCCGCACCTCTGTCACTGCTCTTTCAAATGTCATTTGATTCCGGAACACCTCCTTTCAATTGGAAGCTGGCCCATATAAATCCCTTGCACAAAAGCGGTAGCTGGGTGTCAGTGACAAACTACTGGCCCATAAGCTTGACATGCATCCTTGGCAAGATTATGGAAAGGATCATCAAGAGCGAATTGGTGAAATTCCTAGAGACTCATAATTTGTTATCAAGCTGTCAACACGGGTTCAGAAAAGGAAGATCATGCACAACGAATTTGCTGTAATCGCTCCAGAGGTGGATCCAAGCACTTGAATATAAACACGCGGTTCACATTGCCTTCATTGACTTTCAAAAGGCCTTCGATACTGTGTCGCACGAGAGACTGCTCTAAAAGCTAGACACAGAGAAACAAACTGAGAAGCGCGTCGTTTGAAATTGCTTTCGAATATTTCAGCTCCTTTGAGTGTACGAAGTTTAAGTCTCTACCTTAGTGTAGAAGACACGTTGATTTGGAATAACTCTTGAGTGGATTGTCCAGGCTCTTAATTTGGAAAATATTTTCTTGGACTTGACGATTCTGCGGCTATCCAAATATTCCATCTCTGACGAGTATTCCACGTCCAGGACATTATCCCTACGAGAACTAAAAGCTTCAGCGTTCACTTGCTTCCAAATTCACGCCAGCGGTGTGCTGCTCTAATCTGCTTTCATCAGGGAGGGAGAAGTCGCAACAAAGGCTGAGTCGTTGCATGCTTATTAGAAGTCTGACTGCTGAATACTATTGCATCCTAGCCCAGTTATTTAAGAGGATTTATAAATTAAATGCATTCGAATACAGTCATAAGAGGTATGGAAAACGCAGACGCTCAGGACCAATCTGTGCTGAGGAAAAATATTCGCACGGCGCGGGTCGCAGAATTATATGGCGACGAATATAACCACTGCGCTACGTCCTCACGACAATTTGGAAAAAAAAATTGTACCCAAAGAAAAAAAGATGACAAAGACAGATATTCTGTTACCACTTCTCCTCCTGCCAAGCGGGCAAAAAAAGCCTGGGAACACTAATGAATGTCACCTACGAGGACGAAAAGTGCATGATGTGTTTAAATCTCTTGCAGAAATTCTTATTGATGGAGAAAGAGATAAGTAACTTGAAACAAGAAATGGCAGATCTCAAAGAGAAGGTTCAAAGTTCACCCGAAAAAAACACCCGTAGCAACGAGAATTCCAACCAAAGAAATAACGTATGCAAATATTGCTTCCTCAAGAATACCTCATGTAGAGCTTAAAGACATTGCGTCTACAGAGCTTCAAAAGGGAGATCAAACCAGTTCATGCACCTTACTACTGTCATCGAGCTTAGACAGAAGCGGAAATGTGCTGGATACACAAACATATGCAGCATCGTCGCTGAATGATACAAAAAAAGGGTGAAGTTGAAAAGCACGTCGAATTTGAAGCACCTAAGACGAAGAATTCGAAGTCGAAAAGGGCCAAGAAGTTTTCACAAAAAAGTGGTTTGAACTCCGGAAAAAGCTCGTTCCTACAAATAGATGCTCAAGTGCAATCCTCTGTTGGTAATACAGGAGCAATTGGAGGACCAATTGGCAAAGTTTCCAAAAGGGGTTTTGCCATTAACTTTCGGAATAGTTGCTCATACTGACGCAAATAACATCGTCGACCAGAGAAGCATTCTTCCTAATACTGATGCTCTGTCAACAAATCTGAACTCAAAGTCACCAAACAAACATTTCGACCGAAAACGCAATCTCTTTATTAAAGGGGTTTCCGAGTCCACTTCTCTGATTGCAAAGGAAAGGGTAGAACATGACCTCAGTCTTTTCCTAGAATACTCATATTCGATTCTTCCAGATGGCGAATGCGTAACAGTGCACAAAGCATGCCGTTAAGGAAAAGCGGATGTTTCACATGAACTATTATCACCAAGGCCTCTTAAAATCATTCTTGAAAATGATGATCAGGCTTCACGCCTCCTAGAACGGAGAACGGCTCTCCGTAGCTCACACAGGGATGTGTTTTTTCAGCCGGATTACGAACCCAAGGAAAGGTACAAAATGGGGATGCTGAGAGCAGAACTGAAGAGGAGGACCGAGCAGGGGGAAAAATGGCTCCAAATAAAGGACGGGGAAATAAAAGTGATAAAGAGGTCTTTCTTATGGCAGACCCCGTGGGTTAATGAATTAACATCGAATGCTTCGCTTTTGTCCCAATACTACAATTTCTATCGACAAGACCGCATTAATAAACGAGGCGGTGGCTGTATGATATACATCAAAACTACCATTGAACAAAGTGGTTTCGATGTTTCACACGAAACTTTCCCTGGCGAAGCATGCTTTGCCACAGTAAAATCCCTTTCGCACAAAAAAATATACTTATCGGATGTCTGTACACTCCTCCAGAATGTAGTAATGATGATACTGGCCTAACCAATCTAAAAGATACCATATCAAATATTCAATTTGAATATAAGATAATTGCAGGCGATCTAAACCGTCCTGAAATAAACTGGGCTAAACTATCAGCCCCCACCAGACACGATGAATTGCTTTCATCAATTTTTCTTCCATAACTGGACACAAATAATCAATTAACCGACCCGAGGAAACAACATACTAGATATTATTCTCAAAATGATATCTGGCCCCTACATACGCATTACGACAGTATAACCTTTGAAAGTGATCATAAGGCAATAATCAAATGCTCCCTCTAAACATAAATGTAACATCAGATTATAGTTACATTAACATAAAATCCAAAAAACTCGACATTGACTATATGAACAAATATGTAAGGTCACTAGACTGGAGTTTCATATCTTCTAACGACATCCGCGACGGAAGCTGTTAATCTTTTATACTCTACTCTATTTATAATTTCAGATACCTTAATAGATGAGAAATCCCCATATAAGTCACAAATTCTAACTTCCTTTCTAAGAGACTAAAAAAATTAAAAAAACAACTTCCTGATCCCTCAGTTAGTTATTTATCCACACTCAGACGAATTAGGAAATTCATGATCTAGTTGAAAAAATGGAAGCAAATAAAAACATAGAGCGGAACGCCAGCCAATAGAGTCCTCCGAAAAAAACAGCCCAGTTCTTTCGGAAGCAAATGAACACTAATCGAAAACCAGGTCCCCAACTCATGATTGATGACGCAGGACAAGTAATAACGGACGATAACCAAATAGCAAATTTATTCAATAAGTACATCTCAGCCAACTATTCAGTTCAGGAGGAGCCGATACCCCACCCAACAGAAATGACAACATTTAACATCAATGAGATCTGTTTTAGCGAAGAAACCATCAAAAAAGCTATTAGACAACTTTCTAATTCCACCTCTTATGGGACGGATAAAATCCCACCTTGCATACTGAAGCATATGATATATGCTCCAATACTGCTGTCTAGTCTATTCTCTTTACTCGAATCGAATAGTATGTATCCAGAAGTCTGGAAATACTCAAGCATTACACCAATCTTTAAAAACGGGAATCGATCAGATACACAAAGCTTTCGTGGTGTTCATTGAACAGCAGTTATAGCAAAAATACTAGAAAAAATAATTTCCAAACAAATGCTTAACTATCTAACAAACGCTAACCTCATACCTTCCTCTCAACACGCTTTCTTACCTAAAAAGTCATGTCAGTCCTGCCATCTCACCTTCCTTTCATTCGTTTCAAGTAACAGAGGTGACGGAAACACGGTAGCTACGATATACTTTGACCTAAAAAAGCGTTCGATAAAGTGCCCCATCAAAGGCTTCTAGTGAAGCTAAAAAGTCATGGGATTGGGTCTCCCCTTCTTGACTTTCTAAAAATCATACCTTCAAAAACCGATATCAGGTAGTACAAATTCGAAACGTAGTCTCAGAACCATCTCATATTAGTAGTGGAGTACTTCAGGGGGACTATCCTAGGTCCCCTTCTATTTCTTATATACATTTACGACTTATCCTCTATATCAACGTCAGCTAAAAACATTTTTTTATATGCGGACGACTTAAAAACTTGCATATGCATATAACCAGCATACAGTAGCCAGTATGCATAGAACGATTGAAAAAATGATCTTAAAAAAACTAAGCGAATGGAGTACTCTATGGCAAATGCCATTCTCTCCAAGTAAATGTCATCTCGATATTTGGTTCACAAAAAAACTTCCTCCCATATTTTTCAATAATCATGAAATAACCGAGACAACATCAATAAAAGACTTAGGTCTTAGCTGTACAAATACTCTTGATTTATCTCCCCACGTTAAACAAATATCACCAAAAGCCACTAGACTATGCGGATTCATTTGCAAAAATTTCTCCACACATGCCCTAAAGACAAGACTATATAAAATGTACGTTTTACCCCTCTTGGATTACTGCTAATTTTTTTTGGCATTATGCCATCAGATGGCCGAAAGAAACTAGAAGCCATTCAAAGATGCTTGACCAGATCCTTATCCAAATGTGATGCCTTTCAAGGCTCATACATGGAACTATACGATATATATGGTCTTCTACCCGTCTGGATCAGAAGACTCAAAAATGGTCTCATTTTTCTATTCAAAATCACACACAACCAAGATATTCTCAGAATGAATATACTAACAAATCAAAACGGCCCCCGAGACACTAGAAATTCAGAAAATATTATAAAAATTCCGAAATTCAAAAAGACCCAACGATCCAACTTCTATTCCATAAGATACGCGACAATATGGAATGCCCTGCCAAATTCTATTAGAAATAGTCGAACCATACGAGAATTTAAAATAAAAATCAAACAATATATGTTAAATAATAGCACACATCTATTTTTGAATAAGATAGGGCATTTTTCAACTCAGTTCTTCAACATATAATTCGGGCCGAAAGGGCAGTTACTGTTGGCGATAGCTTCTTCAATCCTGAGTTCTCCCGATGAGCTGCCTTATCTGCACCTAGAAGTCAAGCTGAAAATCCGAACGTACTTTGCATGCGGTGATAGCCATTTCACTAGAACCAGATACTCAGGCCAGAATCTCCCACGATTAATTATTTCATGTCCTTTTATAAACCTCTTACGACGACCTGCAAGGCACACAGGTTATGTGGTACACCCTCTGGTAATGGGCAAGCTATAAGAGGTGGTAAGTGACCTACAAGACTCATAAATACCTATCCTTTTGCTATGCACAAGGCTCTCAATTTAATGATTTATATATCCAGTATCTAAAAGCCGTTTTTTTTGTATTGTTAAAACTATTTTAAAAAATTATGATAACTTTACATTTTAACATGTTTTTGGATAGCGTCTTTATTTTTTTATGTATAATTTTTATGATTAGTAAACAATTTGCTTTAAAAAATAACTTGCAAAACTTATTATTTTTTTATCTCTGTCTGTTAGTAGTATGTTTTTTTCCGTTTTTAACATCATTTTATGCTCTATGTTATTCGAATGGGCAATGAGCCGCACGTCTAGGTTTTGATATAGCTTTATGAAACGAATGGTACTAGCTGTTTCATACAGCTAGATCAAACATAATCAACACTATGATATATAATACAAATATGAAGACTGTATGACTGCATTGAAAGTTTCTTACCGTTGAACTCTTCTTGCTCCTAATCTATTTTCACCTTTTTAGCAATCAGTCAACTAAGTCTAATTATTCGGCAGACCCTGTAGCGGCCGAGAATGTCAAAGATAACACGCACTGTGGAGTATATCACTATCTGTAGCCATATAACATCGGCAGAATCGTTACACACTTCATCATGCACACACGTATAGATAGCAAGAGAGAATAAGTTTATAACGTAAGGTATCTATGTTAACAGTAACAAATTGTAGAAAGTAAAAGAGAAATATAAAGATACAAGCGAATACTGGGGACTTATACAATCGATCCGCTTGGAGTGGGAGGTGGTCACGAATGATCAGTTAGATACCGGTGGGGAGTGCAGTGCTGTTCGCAAATGCGGGTGAGGGTCGTGGAGATGCTGACGGTCAAGGACTTTCGAGACGGTACGACGGCGGTAACGAGGGGAGTTGTCAGCGGTAGGGAAAGAAGGAACACCGGCCATCTTCACAGACCATCGATCACACCATTCCCATCCGAGATCCGCGCGAAAAGTGTTCCCAGTTCATTCAAACAATTCTGTCGGAACTGTGGTTCGTTACAACCCCACACCGGAATTTACTGCGCTCGCATCTGATTGAAAGTACTTATCCCTTCTAATCGACCGCAGACGTTTCTACCTCTGTCAAATGAATACCCTCGAACGTCAATAACAGACTAGTCTTGACTCTAAACATTATTTCCCTGATACATTCATCTTCATTCTGTATAGCTGTTTTTACTTCATTTTTGCTATTTCTAAACCTTGGAAAAGCAGGTTTTTTTACTTAAAACAAACTCGTCATTTCGAACACTGTTATTTAAGCAAACAAACAAACCAAAGCTTAAGTGTTTAATGAAAAGAGGAGTTTGTTTTAGGTTTTTTCCTGTGTTCTTAGGATTTGACGGGGCCCAAGCAGTGCCAAATCAATAAACCTATTTATTTTTTTACATAATCAAGGTGCATTCTTGCCGAGACGGAGGACACTAAATACGATGTACCCAACTGTAGAGAGCTTTAATAATAAAAAGAAGGTGCTCCAGAACTCGGAGGACGACCACTCATCAGAACTCAGCGTCGGCGGGATGGACACCAGTTCACCTCGGAAAACAATGACAGGCTCTAGTATTCAATCGCGTGAAATGCGCAGAAGTCTATATGGAGGAGTTACCCAGTCTAAATTGAGATGTTTGCATACCAATGCTCAGAGTCTCCTATCGAAAGTAGATGAACTCAAAGCATTAGTATCAGATCAAACCCCCGATATCGTTGCCATTACGGAAACCTGGCTCAAAGCCGAAATCGCGGATAGCGAGGTTTCAATAGATGGATACCAACTTTTTGGAAAAGACCGAGAAAATAGAAAGGGAGGAGGAGTGGCCGTATATGTTAGGACAGGAATCTCGGCAGTCGAACGAGCACACTCCATCTTCCCTGAATATGAATTTCTCTGGATAAAGATTAAAAAGGATTGTTCACAGAACCTACAATTCTTGACGATCTACAGACCACCGAACATTCCAAGTGCAGCTGATGAGTCCCTCCTCCATTTGCTCAAGGAAGTAGCAGGTCACCAGGAGGTGCTTATTGCTGGAGATTTCAATGCACCTATAGTAGACTGGGTAAATCTGACAGTTGATGGTGCACCAACTTCCTTCGGCCACAACCTAATGGATCTCACTCTCGACCAATCTCTGGTACAGAAGGTTAACATACCAAAGAGATTTAGAGAGAACCAGAGAGCCAATCGCCTGGACCTAGTATTTACGAAGAACTTCTCTAGCATTGATGAAGTGTATTCTATTGCACCCCTCGGTAAGAGTGACCATAGTACGCTGATGTGGGATAACTCACTTTATTCTCAGCGCCAGAATGGAACGGAATGCAAGCGAAATATATCGAAGGCTGATTTTAACGCGACGAGGAAAGAACTGATGTCTATGAGATGGGATGGTTTGCTTAAAGGGAATCCAGAGGATGACTGGCGATCATTTAAGACAGTCTCACTCGATCTGATTGAACGCTTTTGTCCAGTGAAGGTGCAAAAAAAGAATAGTCGCCCCGCCTATATAACAAGAGAACTTAACAGGCAGCTAAAGAAGAATAAAACAAGGAAGGTATTAAGGGAAACAGGGTCAGCAGAGCATCTCAAAGAATTTCGTCATCAAAGAAACGCTGTAAAAAGAATGATTCGTCAGGCAAGGAAGAACTAATAATCAAGAATTATTCAACAGGCTGAATATAAACCAAAAATGTTTTTCCATTATATCAATAGCCGACTAAAAAACAAAGACCCAGTAGCAATACTCATGGATGGGAATGGTGTTGAAGTCGTTGAAAATATTGACAAAGCCGAGTACTTTGGTTGGTTTTTCGCCTCGGTTTTCACTAGAGAACTGGAACTTCAGCTTGACCACGTCAACAGTGCTGTTATAGACGCCGGTCCAGTGCTTGAATATATAATCTTCCAGGAACCTCTCGTGGAACTAGAACTGCGAAATCTGAAAGAAGCGAAGTCATCTGGTCCGGACGATATACCAGCCAAGTTCTTGAAAGAACTGGCCAGTGAACTGTCCAAACCACTAGCGCATATATTAAATTCGTCATTTGCTGCTGACATGGATCGCAGACTTTCTTACAGATAGATTGCAAACTGTGTGCATCGATACCTCGAAGTCAACACCTACTCTGGTTCTAAGTGGTGTCCCCCAAGGCTCGGTATTAGGGCCATTACTCTTCTTAGTGTACATCAACGACTGTGTCGACGACCTGGATTGCAGTGCCATCATGTTTGCAGATGATGTTAAATTGTGGAGGGTCATCAGATCTGATTTCAATAGGCACGCACCTCAAGAGGATCTCAACCGTTTTAGCCGCTGGTCTGCTCGTTGGCTCTTAAATTTTAACGTTGGGAAGTGTGTGGTCCTAAGACTGCGTACCAGAAGGAACAGTGAGGAGGATGATTCCTACCAATACATTCTCAATGGACAGCCCCTTTTAATTGTTTAGGAACAGAGGGACCTTGTTTTTCTTAAAAACTCCTCACTTAAACCATCTTCACAGTGTTAAGAGGCAGCTAAATGCGCTACACAGGTCTTATTTGCGCTCAGACGGGGATTTGTGCAGATTGATAAGGAACTCTTTCGAAAAACCTACGTGGAATTTGTTCGATCTCACTTGGAATATGCCGTCCAGGCCTAGTGTCCGTGATTTAAGAAGGGTTATCTACAGCTGGAACGAGTGCAGGCGAGGGCTACGAAGATGGTCAAGAATCTTAGTCATCTGCTTTACGAAGCCAGACTGGTTGAACTTGATTTGTTTCCTTTTAAATTACAAGCAACTACACGTTGACCTCATCCAAACCTACCGGATTGTCAGAGGCCGCGATTGTGCCCTAGAATTTGCTGACTTCTTCGAATTGGCTGGGAGGGAACATCTGTGGGGTCATCCCTTTAAACTGCAGAGGAAGTTTGTCCACACAGAAGTCCGTCGGAACGCCTTTTCGATGAGGGTCGTTGGATCATGGAACGGACTCCCTGACGAGGTGGTCCTTTCAGAAACTGTTGACACATTTGAATTCAAACTAGATACTCATTTTCTGAGAAAATATTGTAAATATAATGAAGATTTTGCAAAAAGTGGCAGGTTGCGCCTGGCCCACACATATCGATGACCCTACATTTTTCATTTTGTCAGATATATCACTGTAAACGTTTGTACTATTGACATTTTTGCATGTGAATAGGGAGCTCAAGGGCGAAAGCCTACTTCCCTCAATAAAGTGACTTCAAAGTGACTTGAATTGGAATCAGAGTTAACCTCCTCAAGTTGATCGAAAACTTCCTCTTGGGTCGGCGCCAGGTTGTGTGCATCGGCCAAGAGAGGTCAAGTTCTGCTGCGGTCGAGAGTGGGGTTCTTCAGGGGTTCAGGACTAGGGGCCAATACTGTTTTTAATATACGTAAACGATTGTGTCAGGAATCTTGACTGTGAAGCAGCAATGTATGCCGATGACATTAAAATCTGGAATGTAATCCAGAGCCCTGCTAACGAAGATAAACTGCAGATCAACCTAACTCAGTTGGAGTAGTGGTCGAATCATTGGCTTTTGCTGTTCAACGTCGATAAGTGTACAATACTTCGCTTAGGCAACCCATCTGGATCTGCCGAAAGTAGAAGTTACTTTCTCAACGGTGACGCCTTAAAAGACGTGGAAACCCAAAAGGACCTTGGTGTGCTGACGACCACCACCTTAAAACCATCGTCTCACTGCTCGAAAGTGGCGAAAGAGCGCCATGGCGGTGTTGCATGCCATCAGACGAGCCTTTTTTTGGATTTCGACGAAGATCTCTTCGCGAAGACTTTTGGAACATTCACTATGCTGCATTTGAAATATGCTATGCAAGCCTGGAAACCCTGGACAGTTCAAGATAAGAGCTGCCTCGAAAGAGTACAGAGGAAAGCCACCAAAATGGTTAGAAGTCAAAGCTCCTTGCCACACCCAACCCACCTAATGAATTTTAATCTGTTCCCGTTGAGTTGTAGGCAAATGCGTGGTGATCTCCTGCAGACATTCCGCATTGTGAAGGGATTGGAGGTCACCCATTGAAACTGCGTGTCCAGCAGGCGAGACTGGATGTGCGCAAGTTTTCCTTCTCTGTCAGAGTGGTTTAACCATGGAATGCCCTCCCTGAAGACGTTGTTATGTTTCCATCGCTGTAAAGCTTTAAAAGGAACCTTGACAGTTTTATGTTCCAAAACGAGCCTGAGCGATGAGGAATTTATATTAACCTTTGAGAGTCATGAACCACTTGTCATATTTTATGACCGCTTTTTGTACCTTTGCAACCCAAATGGTTTCTCTGTATACCGCACTTAATTTTACGTTGCAAATAGGGTACTGAAAGGCCCATGTCTATTTCCCTCAATAAATTGAATTGAAAAAATAAAAATTTATGATTATTTAAAAATTTAGGCAGAACTTATCCTGTAACAGAAATAGGAAGCAAGGTTTTGATATTAATTGTGAACTAGAAAATAGACAGTGCAAAAATCTCCTACCTTAAAATTGGATGAAGAGTTCAATAGGCCTCCATTTTCGAAAAGACGGCAGGAGAGAAAAACTAAAAGGAAAATAAGTTTAGGGGAAGAGTAGGCTTATACTGCAGTAGCATTTTCAGAATGAGATAATACAACGTCAATATGGTTCGTTCGTGATCACTAAGGCGCATAAAAAATCTCAAGAGAAGGCGTCAGTGACCTTGAGGCCTCAGCATATAAGTATCAAGAATTGAATGCTGATGATGGTAAGTATCCAATGAAAGGGGAGAATTTTAGACTGTGTACGTCTGTAACGAACCACAGTTCCGACAGAATTGTTTGAATGAACTGGGAACACTTTTCGCGCGGGTCCCCGATGGGAATGGTGTGATCGATGGTCTGTGAAGATAGCCGGTGTTCCTTCTTTCCCTACCGCTGACATCTCCCCTCGTTACCGCCGTCGTACCGTCTCGAAAGTCCCTGACCGTCAGCATCTCCACGACCCTCACCCGCATTTGCGAACAGCACTGCACTCCCCACCGGTATCTAACTGATCATTCGTGACCACCTCCCACTCCAAGCGGATCGATTGTATAAGTCCCCAGTATTCGCTTGTATCTTTATATTTCTCTTTTACTATCTACAATTTGTTACTGTTAACATAGATACCTTACGTTATAAACTTATTCTCTCCTGCTATCTATACATGTGTGCATGATGAAGTGTGTAACGATTCTGCCGACGTTATATGGCTACAGATTGTCCTAGTGATATACTCCACAGTGTGTGCTATCTTTGACATTCTCGGCCGCTTCACGTCCGAATGGCTTTTTTTAACTGGCTGGTGGTTTCTGGAGGACTTTGAGGTAGAGCAAAACTGTTTCAAGAAGGTAACTTAAATTCCCGATGGTCCTTTCTCTGAGTCATGGGGAAAGCGACTGGGAAAAGATGAAGAAAAAACAAAAGGTTAATAGAATCAGTGTTAAGATAAATGTGCAGTCTTTGCTTGAATGTAGAATGACTGGTTTACGACCTTATTTCAAATTGGCAAGTTATTCCACAGAAAGCTATCTCTAAAAGCAAAGAATGCAGAGTGTTTACGTGTGGAGGATGTAGACGGACGTATAAGTAGTGCAGAATGTCTTAGGTTATAAGGAGGACTAACGCTGTAATGACAGAAATCTTGGGAAGATTTGAGTTATTATTCAGTCGAAAAGGGAGACAAAATAAAATAAAATAAAATAAAAGCCTGCTTCCAGTCTCCTGACCCAAATAAAGTTTAGCTTCGTCAGCTGGCATCTAGTTGACGAGGAAGTATTTAAAGGAGTTTGAAACAGGAGTTTTTTGTCAAATGTCTTTAAGGACAGTGCGAAGGCTGATCATCTTTTATAATTTTTCCGGTCTGTTTTCACAAAGGAAACGATAAATGATTAGCTCACCGATGGCCTCAAAATGGATAAATTAGTCGAGACTGTTCATTTCACAGAGACTATTGTCATAATGGAACGTTTAGGGTTAAAGGAATCTAAGTCACCGGGTCCCGATGAAGTACCTGTAAAGCTGTTGAAAAGAGCTCGCGAGAAGACTGACAAAAACCACTTTCTACACTTTTACAATCATCCTTCCAGACCGGAAGTCTACCAGTTGACTGGAAATCCGAATGGATTACGCCACTTATAAGTTTGTAAAGCCAAAAAGGAAAAGGTCTAAGAAAACCAAGTCGTACACAGATTTTGCTCCAGCCTGCCTACCACCCGGTTCATCTGGACCTACTGGACCAAGTGAATTGGTTACAGGTACTCACTAAGTTGAAATACTTGACTTGCAAACGGGCGCTCGATTAAGTCGAAAACCATAATGTTATCATAAAGGGGGTCCCAGAGTCAGCGTCAGTAATTTCAAAGGGGCGAGTAAAACCTGACTTGGATCTCCTTCAATTGTATGCAAAAACGTTGCTTACGGACGGCGAGTCCATCCACATTCTCAAGGCATATAGAATAGGGAAGGATCTGTCAGAATTCGACTCAAATCCTCGACCAAGTCCCTCGACTTTGCACCCATAAACCATGAAACAGTAAATAATTTCGTAAGCACTCTAGATTGGCATAGCATATTCTCAATCAACGATCTAAACTTTTTCCGTGAGCTATTGCAGAGCCTCACAGAAAAAATCCAGGCTTTTATCCCGTTTAAGATTTTTAATTCACATTCAGCTTCTTCTACTGTTCCACATTTTCTCCAAAACAGACTTAAAAAATTACGAAAGCAACTTAAAGATTCATCTAAAAGCTCTTTTGTCAGTTCATTTAAGGATTGCACAAATATTTGAATTAGCATCGAGAATAAGGCTCGCGCGAGATAAGCGTAGGGAGTCTCGGGCACTAAGTGATGCCAATTCATCCAAATCTGTTGCTCAAATCTTTCATGTTCGGTCATCGGCTAAGCGTCTGAATGTAACTCCGCCCTTACTCGAATGTAACAGAACATTTGTTACAGATGATTTGGGCAAAGCAGAATTGTTAAACTCGTTTTTTGCCAACCACTTTACCACTGAAACTAGCCCCCACTCCCACAATTTCTCTGCTTTTCAAATTCGCTTCTAACAACTATTAATTTCTCGCCTTCATGTATTCAAAAAAAGAAATAGCTCACCTAAAAAAATTCACATTCAGTTGGAACTGATAACATTCCAAACTCACTTATTAAACAGTTAAGGGATTTTTCCACCTTTACTAAGCAAATTATTCTCAGTATTTCTCGAAAATGGTTTCTTCCCCGATTATTGGAAAACTTCTATTATAATACCAGTTTTTAAATCTGGTTCCCGCTAGGACATTCATAACTATCGCGGTGTTCATAAAACGCCCTCTCTTGCTAAACTCTTCGAAAAACTAATTGCAAAACAAATCACGGATTTTTGCATAAGCAATAAAATTATCAACTTTTCCCAACACGGCTTCTTACCGGACCGTTCTTGTGAAACCTGCCACATGTCTTTTCTAAATCTACTAACCTCTCTTCGTAATGATCATCTATCTGTAGTAGTTATCTATTTTGATCTTAGTAAGGCATTCGATAAGGTGCCTCATAAACGACTTCTAGCTAAACTAGAAGCTATAGGATTCCGTAGTCCCCTTACTGACTTTATTAGATCATACCTAAAATGATCGAAAAACAAAAAGTTTTAGTAGGGTCCTCATACTCAAGTGCTAACCCGATTGTTAGTGGTGTCCTTCAAGGAACCGTATTAGGTCCTTTGTTGTTCTTACTGTATATAAATGATATTTCATCGATAGTTAAACATTCTCAATCTTTTATTTACGCTGATGATCTCAAATGCGTTTATTCCTTCTCTAACTCTACAACAGAAAGGTGCCTAGAAAAAATTCATTCAGACTTAGACGCTCTTTCGGCCTAAAGCTCCACATGGCTAATGGAGTTCTCACATACTAAGTGTCGCTACATGAGTTTTGGGCCTGTAAGGCTGCCGCAACCTCTTATCTTTGAAGGTTGCCATATGATTGAATGTTCCTCCATCAAGGACTTGGGCTTAAGCTACACCAATAAATTAGATCTTTCGCCTCATGCCGATAGAATTACGGCCAAATCTGCTCAGATTTGCGGCTTTATTTCTTATAATTTCTACCTTCCTGAAATTAAATTAAGACTTTATCGTAGGTTTGTACTTCCCATTCTTGAATTTTGCTGTTCTTTCTTCGGTTTGATGAACGAATCTAGCCGTTCAAAAATTGAAAATGTTCAAAGAAATTTTACAAAAAAACTCCTATATCCGACTCTTGTAACTACTTCCTACTCAACAAGATGCCAGCTAACGAAGCTAAAATTTCTTTGGGTCAGGAGACTTGAAGCAGGCTTTTGGCTCCTTTTTCGTCTTAATAATAGTTCAACTCTCCCAAAGCTTTTCTGTCATTACCCCCGTTAGTCTTCCTTATAACCTAAGAAATTCTGCACTAATTATACCTCCCCTGCATCCTCCACGTGTAAACGCTCTCTTCTTTGCTTCTAGGTATAGTTTTTCTTTGGAATAACTTGCCAATTGAAATAAGGTCATTAACTAGTCTATCTGCATTCAAGCGAAGACTGCACATTCATCTTAACACTGATTCTATTAACCTTTTTATTTTCCTCATCTTTTTCCCAGTAGCTTTCCCCATGACTCGGAGAAAGGACCATCGGGAATTTGAGTAACCCTCTTGAAACTATATTAACGCTACCTGGAGACGCCCATGAACTATAATGTCTCCTTATATCACCCGTCCTCCAAACGATGACGTCATTCGGACGTACAAATTCGGTGGTCCACAATCTTAAATGCTGCGGTTTCTTTGGATACTTACCATCATCTGAATTCAATTCTGGATCCTATGATGCTGAGGACTTAAGTTCATTGACGCATTTTCGTGAGATTCTGTTTCATACGCCTAAGTGATCAAGAACGAATCACCTCGACGTTTCATTATCTCATTCTGAAATGCTACTGCAGTATTACCCTATTCTACAACCTGACTATTTTTTCCTAAGCAGTTTTTTCTCCTACCTTCTATTCGAAAAATGAAGGCCTATTGAACTCTGCCTCCATTTTCATGGTAGGAGTTTTTTCACTGCCTATTTTTTTCTAGTTCACCATTAATTTTAAAACATTGCTAACTGTTGACATAGCAGGACAATTTATGAATTTGTACATTTTATCTGCACACATTGTCATAACTTTATTTCGTTACTAATGTTTGCTTAGACAGTACCTGCCCGGTGCTAACCAAATAAAAATTCTAAATAAATTCTAAATTTTAAATCATCTTAGAAAACGAAGCACAGGCACAGCTTCTGCTACAGATAAAATCGACCCTATGGGGTCCGCATTCTGAAGTTTTTTTCAACCGGAATATGAGCAGAATGAGCGAATGAAAATGCGACGATAAATAATAAAACTGGAAACACGAAGGACCAATGGTGAGGCACATCTCAATATAAGGGACGGACAGATAGTTCAAGTAAAAAGAGCATTTCTTTGGCCGAAGACAGTCATGCTGACAGCCTAACTGTCCCGTTTCAGAAGCCAAAAACGTGCCCACTTAAAATAATCGTCCTAAATGCCAGCTCTCTGCTTAATAAGATGCCTTTGCTCCAGACTCTGGTTTTCATCCACCGCCCCGATATTGTAATAATAAATAAATAGGTTTATTGATTTGGCACTGCTTGGGCGCCGTCAAATCCTTAGAACACAGGGAAAAACCTAAAACAAACTCCTCTTTTTCATTAAACACTTAAGCTTTGGTTTGTTTGTTTTGCTTAAATAGCAGTGTTCGAAATATAACGTCTGATCCAATGAAGTGTACATGTTGCCTATCTGGACTGCTTTCTTACAGTGTTCTGAGGGCATCAAATTCGCAGTTGTCCACATGCCCAGATCTTTTTATGTTTCTACCTCTTTTAATGCAGTGCCATTAATAAAGTACTGGTTTCTCAGAGATACTTTTCGACCGGCGCTTATGTGAAGGATCACGCACTTGGATACATTAAACTTAAGAAGCAACCTAGCCGACCAGGCACTCAGTTTGTCGATATTCGATTGTAACCCTTTTGCGTCGTCAGCGCAGCTGACTTCAGTCCATATTTAATGTCATCTGTGAACATGACAGCATCACAATCTAGGTCATTTAGATAGTCGTTCACGTAGATTAGGAAGAGTACGGGGCGCAAAACAGAACCCTGTGGAACACTACTTTCTACTTTTACCCATTCTGAGCTAGAGTTTCCAACAACAACTCTCCGTACTCTGAAAGACAAGAAACTGTTGATCCAATTGAAAAGTTTTCCTTGAATTCCTACGTTTCAAATCTTCTGCAAAAAAGCCCGTGTGGTACACTATCAAAGTTTA